>JAPMLY010000195.1:282500-288710 GCA_026401115.1 Tetraselmis chui | reverse complement strand
GGGGGTAGGAGTGTGGGTAATGTGAGGTCAATGGGGTGGGATAGGGGTGAGTCTGCGGGTACGTCTTCCGAAGAGTCGGTGATGACCGAGTCGACGGAGGGTTGTGTGTCGAAGCCTGGGGTGTCTTCCCGAAAGACAACATGAACGGAAGTGGTGATGCGACGCGTTTCCGGATTGTAGACACGATACCCGGGTGCGTCAGGGGGATAACCCACCATGACGCCGCGAAATGCTTTTTCACCGAGTTTCCGACGTTGTTTGCCGGGGACCTTGGCGAAAACGGCGCAGCCGAAGACGCGGAACTTGGAGGCGTCGGGCACCGACGACGTAAGGAGTGTGAGGGGCACGCCACCATTAGGTCCGACCGAGCGACTGTACGTGCGGTTGCGAAGGTACACAACAGTGCTGACAGCGCACGACCACATGGAGTTGGGAACGGCCATGTTGTGGAGCATCGCCGATGCACTGTCCCGGATAGTGCGCCAAGGACGTTCGGCTTTGCCGAGCATGTGATGGGCGTATGGGGCAGAGAACTGGACCCCGACGCCAAGGTGTGCGCACATACGGCGAGTGGCAGCAGCTTCAAACACAGAGTCGGAGTCAAACTTGAGGACCGGTGCGAACGCGCCCGTCTGGGAGTGATGGCGGGCATGCAAGTGCTTGATGTCCAAGAGGATGGTTTCCAATTCCGAACATGCGTCGTCTTTAGACTTAAGGAACCGCACCCACATGTAGTTCGTGTGGTGGTCGATGACGAGCAGGCAGTAGCGGAGGCCATGTGGGGAGGGGACATTGACCGGGCCCCAAAGATCAGCGGACAGGTTAAGGAGGGGGTGGGATGGCTTCGCGCAAGCGGATGTGTTGCGTGGTGCAGCTGTGACTTTGTGAAGTAAGCAAGAGTCGCAAGAAACTTGTTTACATTGCTAGCTAACATAGGGCTAGTCGGGACACCGTGAGTATGCTGGGCTTGAAGGCTTTGCATGTTTAGGTGGCCAAACCGACGGTGCCACAGGACGGGATCACACTGGGCAGTAAGGGCAACTTGAGGTGAGGGGTCAAGTGCCGCCGGTGCGGATGGGCTTGAAGGGAGATCCGGCTGGTGGGGAAGGAGGTAGAGACTGTTTCCGGACGGTTCTAGCGCACCCATGCATGCGGGTACCAAAAGCAGACCAGTGTCAGAGTTGGAGGGGAAGACGAATTCACATCCGCTGTGAGTTTGCATCCACCTGACACTAAGAAGTCTGCCGATACGCTGAGCGGAGCGAGATGATAGGTCAAGGGAGTAGAGTGCATACACAATGCGGTGAATGAGCTGGCCAGAGGCAAGTCTGACAGAAATCCGCACTGAGCCACTGCCCTTAACGTCAACGCCGACACCGCCCACGCGAGAGGGAGCGGAGGGGGGCGTGAACTTCACGAAGTCATCTCGGAACGCGGTGAGGTTAATCGAGCACGCGGAATCAACGACCCAAAACTGTGACATGTTACGACCCGGGGCGAGGGAAGAGGAGAATGCCACAGAGCTGAAAGGGACACTCACCTCGTCGTCATCGTAGTCATCAGCGCAGTCCTCGAGGGTGGGTAGGCAGTCGGTGTCATCGGCGGGGGCGTCGCCGGCAGGGACGTCGCTCAGCAGCGCATCGTGAGCAGAGGTGGTGCCACCAGCGGCGCCGTACTTCTGGACGGTCATCTTACGCTTGGCGAGATTCCACTTAAGGATAGCGTCATCCGTGGCAGTGAAGGCGGACATGAGATGGTTGAGGCTGCCACATACGCCACACTTGTTGGGTCGATGGCCGCGAGGATTACGGTGTGGTTGGCCTCGACCGCTGTGCGAGCCGCGGCCCGCAGCGACGAACGCGGAGATGGGAGGGGGTGATGTGGCCGGAGCGGTTGTGTCCGGGGCAGGGTCGTCGTCCATGTTGAGCGCGAGGTGGAGAGTGTTGGCCATCACTTCATCAGCCGATAGGAGGTGGTCTGTGTCAAAGGCGTTGATGACGCATTGCTTCGCCTGACCGTGTGGGCCGCTGGTGGAAATACCGCGCAGCATGAAGAGACCGAGGTTGTGGGGGTGGATGGCAGCGGAGCCATCAACCATTTGGCATGTGTCGTTGTAGTCGTCAAAGGTCTGGCGCATGTAGTGGACATAGTCACTGAGTGACTGACCATGGCGTTGTCTGACCATCAGGTTGTCCAGGAGGGACAAGGAGCGAGCAAAAGACCGACAGTCAAGGCGTTCACACATGATGTCCCACGAGGCAGCGGCGCAGTCAAGGCGGGCAAGAGAAACGCATTTCATCGCCTGGTCAGCGCGCTGATTCGCGCTGGCTGCATGGAGAAGCGGCGCGTAGGCGTAGTGCTGTGCTGGTTCGTCGAGCCAAACGCCGGAGTCGCGGATGGCCAGCTGCGGAATGATATATGCTGCCTTGATGGAGAGGAAATTAAGGAAGGTCCTCTTCCATTGCTTAAAGTCCGTGGTCGGGCCCATGACGGGGGCCGACATCTTCATGGACCGGTTGAGGGCGTCCTTGTCGAAGCCGGGGGCTTCGTGTGCCGCCCGGCCGATGACTACCGGGTCAATGGTGGGGCGACGACTGCCACGGGTGGTGGGGTCGCCACGCTGGGCTGGGGGAGAATGCCGGCCATGGAAGGGAGGAGGTGGACCACCGGGAAAGGGAGAGCGGCCGGCCATGGTACGCGGCGGGCCGTACGGGTGCGGGTGGTCACGGTAGGGGGGGACGAGGTGAGAGGGCGCCTCCGGGATGTGAGGTCCGGGGTGGTGAAGGGCATATTCAGCGGGGGGGAAGGGGGGGGTGGTGGGAGGTGTTCAACTTGGAGGTCGTGACGCGAGGGGTCGCGGTGCGCATCGGCACGCGAGGGCTCGCGGGGCGCATCGGGACGGCGCTGTGCGACTGTGGGGTCGCCAACAGGAGCTGCAGGGGTAGCAGCAGCGAAGGCCGTTTGTGCGTCCGGTGGGGCGTATCCAGGCTGGGGATGCACAAGCAGGGGGAGGGTGTGCACGTCGTGGCTGTCCCGGGCGGGTTCGAGCTGAGCATCGTGGCGGCGCTGAGCGACAAGGGGGGTGCGGATTAGCACCCGCAGCAGCAACAGCAGCCTCGGCCGACTGCGAGTCGAGGCGAACGTTAATGCGCGCCATTTGCGCAAGGAGCAGCGCGAAAGTATCCGGGGGGGGGGGGTCGAGAGTGCTCTGCTGAGAGCCTGAGTCAGGGGAGTTAGGAGGTGAAACAGGCGGAGAGTCGGCAGAGCGAGTTTTCGGCGCCATTTCGACAGAGGGCGAAAAAGAAAGAGATGAATAAAAAAACAGGCAGCGGTAAAAACCGCTAGCCGGACTCGTGCCTAATAGTGGTTTCAGAGAGACGGCCTGATGCCCGCCGACCCCTCGGCCTGCAGCCCCGGGGTGTCTCAAAGCACCTTTTCTGTATCCTCCACCCAGTGTGGGGCACAAGTCGAGGCCAAGGCCAGGACAGGTGGAGCGCTGCGCTGGCGGCTGAGTCGCTAAGATAATATAAAAATAGAAAAGGTAAGCTACGGCTGGCGTGCACCCTGTGGATGCGTATTCACCCGATAGTGCGCCCCCCCGTTCTCCATCTTGGACATGTGTGCACCCTGTCCACACACGACGAGTGCGTCGGTGTGGGTGGCTGGCTATCGCCGTCGAGTGGCTGACTTAAGAGGGGTGGTGGCGGGTTTTAAATCGCAGTTTATATTGGCGATACCGCCGACTACAAGTTGAAAGTACTAGGTGTCTATAGAAACTTGCCTTCTGCGGGAGCGCTGTCGATCGCAGCTCGCCGAACCAGGTTGTCGCGCGTGAGTGACGTGAGGCGGGGGCCCATAACCTATTGAACCATGCAAACACAGTTAGTGTGGAAGATAACTTACGCAAACGTAGTTACAGTCACAGTCCCGCAAACGGAACAGTTACGGCGACAAGCAGCCTACATGCGTGGTGTCGGGACAACAGAAGTGTGAGAGCTGTAGCCTAGCGACAGCTCTGTACCGAGTCAAACAGTTAATCGGTATGTCCGATCTAGACATGTAATTATCATATCTAGAGTAGCTTACAGTAGCTATCTGCAACTAATACGTATACGGTATTACTTACAACACAACCAAGGCGCCATAGCGTACTCCCGGAATGCTTTGGTCAGCGAGAAGACCAAATACACCGGTCTAAAGTGACACTTCCTCAAGGACCATATGGAGCAGGGAACCATCAAGTTGAAGTACCTCCCCACTGACCAAATGGTGGCCCATATGTTCACCAAGCCTCTTCCAAGACCCGCACTAACAAGACACCGAAGTGCAATCCTTGGAGGAGAAGACCCAATGCAACGCTTCATTCCGTAGCTACCTTCATGGGGAATGTTATAAGTAATACATGTTGTTTATTAGTTGCGGATAGCTATTGTAAGCTATTCTAGATATGCTTAGTACATGTCTAGATCGGACATACCGATAACATGTTTGATTCGGCACAGAGCTGTCGCTAGGCTACAGCTCTAACACTTCTGTTGTCCCGACACCATGCCTTGGCCTGGTTGTCTTTGTGACTGTCCCTTTGCGTGACTGTAACTACGTATGCGTTAGTTATCTTCCTTACTGATCGTGTGTGCACGGTTTAATACCCCTCCCCGGCCTCGACATGTGGAGGGTCTCGACACGTAGGCCCCCGGCAGGCAAAAAGGAGCTCAACGACATCCCGAATATCTCGCAAGAGGGAGTCGATTCTTGTGAGGCCGTCCTCTCCGATATTATAGAACCAAAGGCGGACTCGACGCTAGACAAGGGGGCGGGCGCGTTTTGCAGCCGCAATCAGAATCATATGGACAGAGGAGGAGGCCGGGACTAATGTGAAATAGTAAAAAGTACCGGCAGCACGGAAGTCAGTTGAGGGAAGGGAGTTTGTGTACTTGAGAATATCATATAGGGTTAAGCTATTGGCATGTCCCGCCGTCGCACATATTCCCCGGGTCGCAATGACATGTATGCATTGCAAGAGACGCGCGGCGTGATCGTTAGCGGGTCACTATTACGCATGGGGGGCAGCACGACGGGGGGATCGGAGAGAAACATGTCGGCGGAGGGCCGCGGTAGACGAGGGCATAAAGATTGGTCATGCTAGCAGCGAGGGCTCAACAAGTGGGTTTGGGGGTGTGGAGGGGGGGCGGGGGGAAATTACAACCGCCCCAGCTCGAGGTGGTGGAGGGAGGGGAGCCAAGGGGGGAGTCCACATGCGGAAGGGGGACGAGGGATGGCAACTGAATAGGGGGGGCATGCCCGAGATCTGACGGATATGAGCCGTCGACGTGCTGCGAAGGGGTCATGGGCGAAACGGGATCAAGAGCGGAGGGAGCCACACACTAGGGGCAAAGAGGTGACTCATGGCCGGCACGAATGGAAGACAAAAGATGAGCGCCCGGGGTACAAATGATTGATGATGCAGGAAAGGAGGCCGCAAGGTGGCGGGCTTGGCGGCGGTGGGCAAGAATAGAGGGGATCAAAACCGAAAGTAGAAGAGGCCGGCCAACGGTCCGTTGACGGTGCATAATAGCATGACCGGCCGACCGGGGGAGCAGGTCAAACGGTGAAAATACATACAAAACCACCCTAGCCTCCCCGTTAAGAGCCGGGAGGAGGAAGGGAAGAGAGAAAGCATGCGGGGACGGGTAGGGTTTCCCCGATGGGAGTTTCAAGAGGGTAGAGGCTTAGAGAGTGGTCGACGGTTGTATTTGGGGCTATCGTTTCGGGGCTATGTACAACCATATTCCGAATATCTTCCGGATGAGACTGTGTGATACAAGCGGGCGCTCGTGATAGATTTTTCGTTCCTCCTCGTTTTCGCCCCCATTAATCATGTCCACGTGTCTATGGTGCTTCGTGTAATTACAAAATTAGTTTGTTTGGTTTCCCGTTATTTGCGGGTGAATACATTGCTTTCTTCGTATAAATTGACAAGTGTCCTAGACTGTGCGATACTATCGCTACCTTTAGCGGTGGCGCAAATATGTCGGATTCCTTCGCGCATTAGAGGATTCATATTCTTCGCTGAACCTCGCCACCATGCGTCCGCCAAAAGATGGCTTCCGGCTTTGCTTTTGATCGCCGAAAAACTGTATGATGTCGTCTTTGTCTACTATTACATGTAAACGTACGCCGGATTTGTGGAGTATCATAATGTTATCATAT
>JAPMLY010000195.1:70000-277500 GCA_026401115.1 Tetraselmis chui | reverse complement strand
CATACATACCCACCCGCACACACACACACACACACACCAGGCACACACACACCAGGCACATACCACACCACACAACACCCATACATACCCACCATACACAAGCACGAGCGCAAGGACTCTCATGGATTAATTTCACCTCTTACGTCATTCACGAGTTGGTATAATCAGCGCCCATAAACTTATGTGGCGCTGATGTAAAAGAAGTGCTGGTTGGGCGGCTGTGTGCAGGTGACGCTGTCCAACTTCACATGGGTGCAGTGCTCGTCGCGCATCCTGACAGAGAAGCAGACCAGCAAGCTGCAGCTACTGTCGGACAACAAGCTGGTGGCCATCGTTCGGCTGCAACACTGCGAGCTCATCCTGCTGCCTGATTTTGACCCCTCTAGCGGCGCCATCCGTATGACGGGCTTCCTGCTGGCAGAGCGCATCTATCCCCGATGAGCACGCCCTCTCCCCAATTATTATTATAGCCTCCGCCGTTGAAAACCCCAGTTCAAGGTGTGCATTCCGTTTTACTGGGTGGGTTGCGGCAGGATAGCAAGTACTGATGGCTCTACAAGTAGACATTCGACACGGTATGTATGTAAAGGCGGTGAAAAGACAGCACAGCTCTCGCCCGTGCATATCCACCTTTGCCCCTGAACGCATCGCACAGTCTCGCCAGGCGACTATAGTGTCACCTTCGCTACTTGTTTGATCTTGTTTGATCTGTGACGTTGGTTCGAGGGTTGCGAAGCCAGGTGCGCCGTCACTTTTTATTACGATGCGTTGTGGCTTGAGGTGAAAACCTCAAACGCAGGAGTTTGGGGGCTGTGTGCCTGCCTTTCCATTCAACACTGCAATGGTGACCAGATTTTCTGTCATTCGCTGCCGTTTCATTTGTATATATACTGGGCAGGAATGGGCGGGGCGCTAGGCAACGCGTAGAGAGCGCCCATTGATGCATCATTTTTGCCGGATCTGCATTCGTGCATGTCACCAGAGAAAAGGTGAGCAACCGTGTCCCGTCACGCTCGGCGAGTATGCACTTCGACAAACGCAATTACGCAAGATGTAAGCTGCTCGCCTTTCGCCTAATATACAGCAAAGCTGCGGAAATAGAAAATGGGAAATATCCATAATGATAAACGAGAAAGCTTCGGCGTCGAAGACTGAACTGGATCAAAATAGGAAAACTGAATTACAACCAAGAGTCTCGTGAGAAGGGAATATAACGTAGAAACGAGGCCGACCCATTAGAGGGGAGTGTGTGACTTAACTACCGACAAAAGTACCATGGCAATGATGAGTTATGCGACAATGATTGCCGACGGCTCACCGCTGCAGGGCAAGACATGCTTTTGGAACGAAAGGAGAAGATTGCACCCAACTGCATAGGTAAGAAAAAAATATGTTACCATGGAGGCGGTGCCAAATAAGGAGGATGCTGACGAGACGAGCTCCGAACGGGAGGTCACAATGAATGCTCGCGACATGCTATCGCTCTGTAGTATGCATACGACGAATGGGATCACAATGACGTTTACTTCACCAAGCACGCTGCACGCAAGTTTTTCAACATCAAATGGAAGGATACACAGTTTTTCCACGTCAATGTTCGTCGTGCTACTATAAGCATAGCAGCTCGGCAAAGGCCCATAATTATATCACCAAATATCTTCCATGTGATGAAAGAGGGCGAAGTGCCAGGACGTCATGCCTTGCAATGAATGTTTCATTGTATATGACTTGTTGAAGGTGTGGATTATGAGTCACGGTAAGAGGTTCAAAAGTGTATCTGAAGCGTGCCATTCATATTCCAAATAGACGAAATTGTAAACAAATTCAGTTTGCAGCGCTAACCGGTGGCTGATTCAATTTGTATACATCTTATGGCATAAAAACCAGTGGTACCTTACATTCACGTCGTGAGCTTGGGTTCTTTATTCATGCCGGGTGTGAAGCAACCCAATTCCACTACTACGGGGCATCCCTTTGGCGGTCCCATGCTCAAAGTCGCTCAGGGACCTAATTTTGATCCTTTCGTCCTGCCGTTAATTGTGAGCAATCAACGTAACTACCTAAATCCCAAACACTTAGGAATGGGGACATCATGATATACATTTAAATGAAGATGGCATTTGTTTAAAAAGGTTGAAGTGCCCGGGAGGTGATCTTTTCTCGGCCAAGCATATCTTTATCTCTCTAGGTGTTGAACAGCCAAGGATGACGTGGGGGAGGCGGGGACGATGAACAATCGCTAGGGGAGGCGGACTAGACTAGCTTAATAAATGGTTGCGTGTTCGGAGACCTTGGCGATATAGGGGTGGGGCGGATTCAAGCGGAAACCTCCCTACCCCCCTTATTGTGTAGGCTCCGCTACCGCCGTCGCGACATACCTTATGCATGATGTATTGGCATTCTATCCGTCGTGGATGGCCGCGAAGCTAAACCTTCTCCAATAAACGGGAGGCATTCGAAGCCCCAAAATGTTGCCGGATGCGCTCGTGCCCCCCCGTAGCTGCCTTATTTCCTCGGCTTCATGTATTATATTTTCAATAATATCATTATTACGCAATCCGCCAACATATTTTTGCTGTGTTTGCGAAAGGGTAGCCCGTGGGTTTGCTTAGTAGAAGACATCGTGTCAATCCGTATGCAGAATTCAGCATCGGACTCTCCTATCAATGAGGGGTTACAAACGGGGGAGAGGTAAAGGAGTCACGGGATTACTAGAAGTCCTTTGCCGCTTACAGGTTTGGCACATGCAATACTAGCAAATCATGGATCGGAAAAGTCGAAGAGCATTTTCTCTTCATGTCGTATGATATGACTTCGAAGTATGTCTTTGTGGAAAGCGGGGTCTTAGCTTAGACCGTGGTTCTTGCCCCTCACGGTTATGGAACCCAAGACCTTCGGCAAATTAGGCCACACGCTTTACGGACGCGACGAAAATGAATGGATGTGGGTTAGAAGCCATCTTGCTAATGTTCTCTAGTTCACGATATTGCCCCCCCTCCCCCCCCCCCCCCCCCCCCCCCCCTTCCGGACTGTCACCGACAGCAGCCCGGGTCCGAGACCAACGTGGAAGGCGGGGTCTTATCTTTGACCGTGGTACTGGCCCCTCACGGATATAGAACCCGGGACCTTCGACACACTACTCCACACGCTTAACCGACGCGTCGGAAAAGAAAGCCAAAGGCCTTACTAGGTGTGCGTGTTAATATCCCTCCGTAGGGTTGCTAATGGACACATCTGTATGCTGGACTCCGGGGGAGTCTTGTCCCTCCACACATAGGTGGTCGCAGTGTATGCACGATGCGCGGAATTCATATACACAATATGTTCCAATCGGGTACCGACTTTTGGGGCGGTACTTGGACAAGGTGTACAACTCCGTTCCGGGAGGCGTGGGTTCTAACTCCCCTCATGGCATTTCTAACAGGTTATGGGCCCTCCGCGTTTACTGCGAGGTTACCGGCCGGAGTTTATGGGATGATGTCCATCAAGGGGGAGTGTTGATATCCCTCCGTAGGGTTGCTGATGGACACATTTGTACGCTGGACTCCGGGGGAGTCTTGGCCCTCCACACATAGGTGGTCGCAGTGTATGCACGATGCGCGGAATTCATATGCTTCATATGTTCCAATCGGGTACCGACTTTTGGGGCGGTACTTGGATAAGGCGTACAACTCCGTTCCGGGAGGCGTGGGTTCTAACCCCCCTCATGGCATTTCTAATAGTGCGCTCTACCGACGCATCGGAAAAGCATGATGTCGATACGAAGGGACTTTATGAGAATGAAAAGCGTATACGCTTACTACTAACTTTAAATTAAAGTGTCTTTGTTACATCAAACTATCACCCCCTTCCCCGTCCCAGCATCTGTTTTGAGTATAGATGGCCTTTCGAGAATGTTTCACTCCGTAGCGAGATCATGTTCAATAGCATAATAATGAATATATTTGATCGCGATCCCGTAGCATCACGAACTACTTTTGCACCTCTACGGTAGCAATCCACCATGTATCACTGGTTCGTACGTTGATGCTATCGACAATGTATCCATAACGATCCCAAGCCTAATTTGGGACATGGGAGGCGCTGTGGGAGTGTGTTCGGGGGGCGGAAGGGGGGGTCCTCGTCCATGGAATATGGGGCATCGGCATGGGGTTGCATGGTGGGGTCGTCGACAAGGTTGTAGACCGTGGGGTCTCGATTGGATTTGGGGAATGCTTAGTCGGTAGGAGAGGCATATGAGTCACGGGGCCTTTGCGGGTGTTGAAACTGGTAGAGCTTGGCTGCTGCGGCACTGAGGCATAGTGTTGACGGGCACCGGTCGTACCGCAGGTTTGGGAGTCTCCAATGAGGCTAAAGCCATGCGTCTTTAGTGTGACTGGGGCGAAAAAATGATTGTGGCCTTCATTCACGGGCAGCTTCAATCATCCCTTACATTTAAGCGATCACGGAGTTGGCGCGCTCGGAGACCACGCAACGAAATTTTCCACGGAGCTAGCCAAGCAGGCTGCCGCCTCGAAGACGAGGTTGCATGCGGGCAAGTGGTTGGTATATCATCGGCGCATGAAAGTTTCTCCCACCGTTCAAGTCCCCTTGCGAACACCGTTTTGTTTTCGCGGGTTGTTGGCTTGCCGCTGCGGATAGCATGGATGTACCTTCTTCTGGTGGCCGCTGCCACGGCTCGGTTGCCACGGTTATCTTCACAAGCCTGCGCAATTGGACGCCACGCACCGTGTCCGCAATCCCTCCTGAGGCGCGTGAGGTAACGCCTTTTGCCTCCGCGCCTCGGCGTGTTACTTACCCACCAATAAATGTAGCTTTGTTTCTTGTGTTTTGCCGTCTTTTCTTTGCTAGGTCTATTGCATATATTTCCCTTCCGGTTACCATGTGTTTGCCTTCGTGACCCTCTTGTCGCTCTTTGTTTCCCTCCTTTATTTTCTTCCCTTGCGTGTCCGCGTGTTTCTCGTACAATGGGTGTAATGTTGTACAATCCTTGTGCTTGCTGCGGTGAGTACGATTATGTCGCTCTTTCCCTTCTCAGAAGAAGATGAAGTACAAAGCGGATACGGATAATTCAATTAGTAGCCGGATCGGGGATGGCTAGTTCAAATGGAGCGGCGGGATGATATCATGCATTGGGGGAGTGTTATTTGGTCACCAACGAGTTCCTCGTCATGAGCGACAACGTACCCTTGAAACAACCGAAAGTTTCTTCGTCCGCAGCCACAAGGTCAAGATCAGCCGTCGGGAAGCGGTAATTGAGGAGTGTTTATTATCAAGGTGGTCCTTACGTTGATCGGCTCGGGTAGTCCCGACTCGCAAGGAGCGGATCCGGATCTTTGAGCACATACCGTAACTTCAAGCCCCGGAAATACCACAAAATCTGCACGATTAGTACACGCGCTGTCTCGGATGCACTTTCAGCCCAAGTTCTTTAGCCGGATCAACTCCATGATCTCCATCGAGATCACGCGCGCGAACTAAACTTGACGAGTCCATGCACGGCCGTGTCCACTGACCGCACCCGACCGCACAACGCCTTCTACATATAGCGTGCTCATGGTCATTTTTAGCCCATGCGCGACGCGTTTTGGCCGGTGAGTCCGCTGCCTTGGGCGTAATTGGTGTTCCCATGGACAACGGCATAGTGGTGGTTTGGAGTAATGATATTAGTGATGCGTAAGGATGGCGGTACGAAGGTAGTAACAATGTGACCAATAAACGGCCACCGATTGCCACAAAACTAAAACCATGCCTGCCTAAGGTGTCATCCACGCACTGTTGCACCTTTATTGATGGTTGCTTATTTTTGCTGCATAAAAGTTGCTGATGTGGTTTCATAGTTCGTACTTTCCTTAGAGGACTTTCCTTGGGACTTTAGTTTGACCGCGCGTGTAATGCTGAATAATCGAAAGACAAAATATATTATGTAAGCAATGCAAGTTGCTTGTCACTTCATGTATAAGATTCACCGCCGCGCCTCCGTCGGTCGCGCTCGTCCGGACATACCCCGACAGCTCGTCACCCGACAGCTCGGACAGCTCAGCAACCCACCAACCAGCAGCCCTGCACCGTCCCGCGCACACCCTCACCGTCCTGTATCTATTTTAACCACCATGGGTAGCGTCACGCTCTACGGCAAGGCTGCCACCACCAGCGTGGCCAAGGAGATCATTGTGGGGAGCATTCTGGGCCTCGCCGGCGGCCTCTCTTGGAAGGTACGATAATTGCCGTACAGTACATAAACGTCCTTTCCCGACGCCCTAGCTCGCCCTGCTGTGCTCCTGGCCTTGTCGCCCTCGCTCTCCCCCAACCCCACTATTTCAAGTAGCAAAGGCTTTCTTATGTCGGATCACGCGAAGAAAAGGTTGCCTGAGCTCCTACCCCAGCCTCGCGGGTCGCTTTTTTCTACCGCCTCGCCCTGTCGGTCCTACGGTATCCAAACCCTAAAAGCTCGAATCTCCGCGTTTTCGCACATCCCCTCCTCTGCCTTTCCCTTCCCACCTGAGTTGGAAGGATCCACACGCTTCCCTTTGGTATCTTATGTGCTACACCGTGTGGCCTTGCTCGAAGCATTGGACACGCTCGCTCCCCATCTGTCGCGACTGTGCCCTAACCCTGCTCTCCGTTTTCCCGTCAAACCGTTTTTTGTCAATATCGCGTCCACTGACAAAACATGGCAGGCCTCCTTGCCCACCAGTCCTCTGCCACTCACTGCCTCTGTTGTCCACCTTCCTCTGCGCAGTACTGGCACTGGACTGACCGCCAGCGCGTGGAGACCTACTACGCCAAGGTGGCCAAGAAGGAGGCCTCCTCTTAACTCCGTTCCAGGTGGCCCAAAAAACCTTTATCCCCTCCTCCCACAATATCCATCCCATCATTGACACGAGCTACCTACTTGAGCAAGCCACCTACTTTAGCGCTCTAACCACCCCTACCCTCTCCCCTTGCACTAGCAGAAACTCCCCTACATGTGATGAAGAGTACCACTTGCGGGCGCCTTTGTTGCATGTGCACTTTCGCAGAAGAACAGGCGCACATCTTGACGCAGCGCATCATTGGGAGTAGCAGGCGGCCGGACTGTTTGTCGTGCTGAGTGCGCTTTCATAATCCTGTAAGCAGATTTGGCGATCCTCTTTCCTCTTGGCCCTCTTTTGGACGATATTCCCGTCACACCCCATCCGCACACACACCTCTTAATCTCCTTCTCACCCCATCTCTAAATACTTCTTTCTCCCCCTCATTGTTTCTGACCCAGTGAGCAGCCCACTCGCCCACACTGTGCTACTTTTTTTTTGCAGCCAACTCCACATTACGCACCATTCCATCGCGTCATTTCAACGGCGGAATGTTTTCACCCGAGCTGCAGTTCGGGGGTTTCCGCCCTGTTTCACCCTTTCACACCCACCTCGCTCTACCCACCACTCCTCCCGCAATCCCCCCCCCCCCCCCCCCCCCCCCCTTCTTGCACATGCCCCAAACTCTCGACCACCAGCAGCAGCAAGTGAGGGAGCGACAGGGGCTGTGGCGCAGAGTCCGACAGCAGAGTACATTTTTGCTGTGTGTGGGTGTGTGTTTCATGAAGGAGGGGGCACGGAGGGTGAGCGGGGTGTGATATCCATTGCATACTTTGACCTGCATGCCGACCATCCTGCAGTGAGAATGGAATAAAGGGAGGGAGAGAGGGTTGTGGGAGGGACAGTCGTCTGCATGTGGGACACGGCATGAAGGTACACGTCAGGAGAGCCTCTCCCCTCCGCCCCTCGCCTCCTACATCTTATTTTTGTCTACCGGTCGCGCTCCCTTCTTCTTCGTCTTCTTTTGGGTACGTCGGGCGAGGGAAGGGGCAGAGGAATGGATAGGGCGAGGGCGGGTGGCAGAGGAAGGGGGAGGAGGGGTAGGCTGTGGAATAATGGGAGGAGGAGGACTGCTGGCGCGGAGGACCTCAGCTCTCCCGGATGTGACGACGCCCACGCCCGCCAAGAGGCCGAGCTCCGTGTCCAGCTCATACTGCAGGAGGGGGGCGAGGCTGCGGGTGGGTGGGGGGCCGCCGTCGTAGTGGTGGTGGGCCTCGTTGGGGGTTGGCATTGGGGGGCGGCGCGAGGCGGGGCCGAAGGAGGCGCCGCTCAAATCCCCAACACTGCAGCAAACAGAGCGCTCTCTTTAAAAAAAAATGAAATACATTGACACGGCCCATACATAGCGACCTCCTCGTTTGCAGGACGGAAAGGAGTGAGGGTGAAGCAGCTGTGGCGGTGCGCCGACACGACTGTCTCGTTCCCCCTCCCCCATAAATGAAATATAGTAAATAATTAGGTATAATTTGACGGTGATAACACTATTCATGTCGAAGGGAGCGAGGGCACTGTCTGTTGGCGCAGCAATAGTAACTCAAGGGACTCGTGAGATTCGGTGCACGTGTGGGTTGCTGGCCGTTGTCATGCATCAAACCCATTCGAGGCGGAGACAACATCGAAATTAGAGGTGTGATTGATCGAGTTTGACAGTGTCGACCGCAATAAAAAGTGTTTTATGTCCCTTCAATCAAGGATGCGAGCAGAGAGGAGCCCGAGGCGGGCGGGGTCAGGGATGGGGGGGCACAATGGGAGGCCGCACCGCATGCTGTTCACCGCGCCCTGCAGGTCGTCGTGCTGCCGCGCCATCGCAAGGTCCACAATGTCCAAGCTGCGCACCGCCACCGCCCCTCCTCCTCCCCCCGCCTCACCCGCGACCGCCTTCCCGCTCTCCAAGCCAGGCGGGATGTTCTGCACAACCACACGTGGAGCAATGAACACGGCGCAGGTGAATATGAGCCCGTCTGGAACCCCCTAAAATATCAAATTCTGTAAGCAGTTCGTTTGAGAGATTATTACGATGACATGTTTTCTTGTAATAAAACATTTCACATGGACATCATACTATCCGCTGCTCATGTTCGAGCGCGGGTTCGAGCCCCCTCATAGTCCGGTTCCCCCACCTCCTGCTGCTGCGGCGCGGCGGCCTCCTTACTGACCGCCTTGGCCCGCCGCCGCTCGGCCGTCAGATTGTGCATCGTCCGAAAGGCGTCGTTCTGAATGAGGTGCGTCGCGCTCGTCAAAATGTTGCGCTCGTACGAATACGCGGACAGCATCCCCATCAGCGCCTCCTGCGCGGAAAGTCAGCCAAGCAAAGACAGCGCGCGGCGCACACACTGTGAGTCTTCATCGCCCACGCCGCGGGGGGGACAGCGCGCTGTCGACCCCGCAGGGCACCGGCAAGAAGAGGCGAACCAGTTCATTATATTTAAAGACTAATAATAATAGAAAACATGTATAATTTAGGGTTGGAGAAGAAACCTCAAAACCCCCTTCATTTCAACACGTCCGTCATGTTGCAAAATCCTCGTCAGTGCATGATACAGGAAAAACGGCGAGGCACAGCAACGCCGTCGCATCATCGTTCACTGACAGATGAAAGAGGAAGAGGAATTTAATAATACAAGAATAATAAAAGGCGGTGCGGTGCGGAGGGGAGCAGCCACCTTGAGGTCGCCAAATTCGGCCTGCCCGTAGTCCGCAAGAATCTGCATCACGATGTTCTGGCGCCGGATTTGCACAAAGGGGGGGGGGGGGGGGGGGGGGGGGGGGGGGGGAACGTCACTCAGTTGTGGGACAGCTTTGAGGTCGACCCTTTCTCGGCGCCCAAATAATCGCATGAAGAGTAAATATGGACAAATTAACATTATATTATTGTGCAACTATCGGAGAGGCAATTGCACGGGAATGCTTAAAATGCAGCAGCTCTCGTCTTGGCGCCGCAGAGTGTGTGGCACACTGCTGCGTGTTTTCCAAACAATGCGGGCAAATCAAATGGGGACAATAATAAGGTGCGGCCCCGCGTGCACGCAGTCCGAATTTGTTCATTGTAAGTGAACGGCGTTGGACGTGCCACATATGTGATATGCAGTATGTATTCCAAGTGTCCAATAAGTATGCATAAACATTGTTCTGAATGGGGGATGGGGTGTCAACTGTCAACGCCTGACTGGCGTATTTGCAGAGAGCTGACATTTTTTGAGTATCATCGTTCTGAATATTGGGAACCACTGACTTACAACGCAATCGAGCACACGTGAGGGGGGAGGGTGTCCCCACATGGCCATTGTTCCCGCTGTGCAGTCAACGAGAGCCCTCAACCCCTCTTCCCCATCAAAGAACTTGTGGCGACGCATGACTTCCAGAAAAAATCAAAGGTAACATGTTTTGTTAATGATAATATCAGGTTTTTAGCGATTTCTTTTTTGGGCAGCCCACGCACACATTTCACCCTCGTCAAGGTCATTGCGGCGTAGCATGCGCAAAACAAATTCACGAAGAAACGGACAATACCAGGTGTCATAGATTATTGTAATGTATGTTGTGTTTTGGGGCGTTAAATTCGCCAATTCATTTGCGCACATTGCATTCATTTAGCAGCAAATGCAAACAATGCGGCCCAAAACACAACGCAGCGTAGGAGTGCCCAACTTAAAGATGGGGACTCGTCAAAAACATTTGAGAAGGGGGAGGGGGGCGCACCTCCAACGGCACGTATCCCGCCATCTCGCTCAGCACGTCGCCCATCAGCGCCATCAGCAGCTCCACCAGCGCGCCCAGCCTCCCCGCCACCCCCAGCCCCTCCATCCCCCACTCGCGCAGCATCGCCAAGTCCCCCGCCGCGCCCTCCACCCGTCGCTCCGCCCCCTTCAGCCGCCGAATCGCCACGATGCAGCACTGCAGCAGCTGCACCGCCGCCAACGAGGGAGGGCCGCGTCACTCGCGACGCCCAAATGTATGCAGAGCTCAAAGAACGACAGACACCCTACTTCCCTTCGAAAAAATAAATGGAGCCCTCGGAATTCAAAACAAATCGCACCCCTTTCATGCCGTACTAATAAAAGGGGTCTCAGTGTGGAGTGAGACGAGAGACATTCACCCCCAAAACTGGGATGCGGTTTGGGCTGTGAAGGCGTCCGCGACGCTCCTTTATCGCAATAAAAGGGCATTGGGAATTGCCTCAGCCGGAGAGCGAGCCCGGTAAACGTTAAAATCAGAAAACATTTGGGAACGCCTTTGCCCGCAACAATACTCATCAAAAGTACACGAGCGGGCGCAACATGACTGGAAAGGGTTGGAATCGATCCATATCAAAGTAAGATCGCGTCAGGGTTGACTGCCTCCGGGGTAGGGCGCGGTGGTATTGGGTGTTGAGAGGAGCGGGGTGGTGTGTCGTAGAGAAGGATGGATGGGGCGGCGCAGGGAAGTGTATATAATATACACACCTGTGAACCTTCGTAATAAATGGCGTCTGCTCACTCATAACGTCTTCGGTACCACTCTACGGTTCATAACAGGAAGGTGGGGTGCTAACGCACGAGCCATTGCCCCCACCGGCGCCCCTTTTAAGTAGTGCGTTATTAGTGGCACCAAAAACACTGAAAATCATTGACAACAAGAACGATGTAACGGCTGTTCTCCGCTTTGACGCACCCGTGCAGCCGTCTAAAATACTAGAAACACGAAAGAAATCATTAACGGTCAGACAAAGAAGGGAACAACTGTCGGATTGCTGTCTCATAGTAAAGGGTTTAGTAGTATGCCATAGAAAAGCCCGATCGGTGGCAATCAGACGAGCGGAGGGCGCGTGTGGGGCGACTGTTGGGCCTACGCGCCTGAAACCAGAGCTCCTCGCCCTCGTGGTCGGCAATGTTGCGGCAGTTGCGCTTGCAGATGCCGATGGCGGACTGACGCGCAGAAATGAGCGGCAAATAGTCAGACCAATTAAGGAATGGGCGGCGCTCTTCAGGGATCACCCTTCAGGCCCAATAAAAATCCCAGCAGCAGAAATAAAACAAGCATGTTAAGAAGAACGCCAAACAAACAAACAAATCAAATCAAATAAACAACTACAGAAGGTGAATCGAAGGGAAAATTATGATATGATCCGCGTTTCGTCAAACCTCCGTGCGACACATGTTCGCCAATCTCGTTCAATGCGCCGAATTCGGTTTATATATTTTCAAGTGAAAGCGGAGGCGAGGGGGCGCACGGTCAGGGCAGCGCGAGCGTTGATAATTTCCGCCGCCAACTCCGCCTCACCCTGCCCACAACGACAACCCTCAGAGGCGTGGGCGGCCACAGGGCGGAGGAGCGCTCACCCAATGGTCAAAAAAGAGAGAGAGAGAGAGTGTGTGTGTGTGTGTGTGTGTGCGGGCGGCGCACCCCTCGGGGGGAGATGCGTGCAGGCGCTCTGCCTCTGTTGCTCTGCGCCATCAATCCCTGAAACAGTCACAACGAGCAGTGTCAGCGAATTGACGCGGGGGGCGGGTAGGGAGGCGGGGCGGGAGCTTCGCACTCGACGGAAGGTCTATCCACAGTTAAGGATGCTGATCGAAATGGATAGCAAAATGGAGAGCATTTGCACTACTATACATTTGTGTTACGTATTAATTTGTGCTATGCCCCGTCAACGCTTAGGTTTGACAAACAGCTTAGGTCTGATGAAGAAATGAGAGACAAAAGGGGAGGGGGGGAGAGGGGAGGGGTTACCTGCTGGCGAGCAGAGGCGGGCACCTCTGCTTGCCCAGTCAGCACCGCCAATTGCACTTGATAGATGCTTAGTTTCACGTCCTGTCATCATAAAGTGTTGGTGGCGCGATCAGATGGGGGTTGTTTTTCCAATCAATAGCGAGTCTACATCGATACGGTGGGAGGGGGGCTGCGGATGGGATGTGAGATGTGAGAGGGGGAAGGAAAAGGGGGGGAAGGGGAGATGGGGGGCACTTTGAGGCTGGTGGCAAAAGCGCCCTGCACGTCGCCCATTCGCTCCATCAAATAAACAGCCGCGTCGCGAACGTCGTGCTCCTGTTGAGGCAGTCAGGGGGAGCAGCAGCCCGGTCAGACACCGTCTTTCCATTGATGAAAAAAAAGGCAAAAAATGAAGACACATTTTTTGAATCAATGAATGCTAAACAAATAATGAAATCCCAAAATGGAGCAAATTCGCGATCGCTATGATGACTGATAAAACCGTAAACAGATAAAACAGCTTAGTTTTAAGAAAATGCGACAGTCATTTTTCGCATATCTTTCTATTGTAGGACGCCTCGCCGATGTGGTTCATGTCTTTGCTTTTGTGGAATTGAATTGTTAAACTCGCAGGCAATTTGAATGTCGCCCGCGCCCTCACCTGACAGGCTCGGAGGCACTCGGCGGGGCGGTAGGTCTCGTGCTCCATGAGGAAGGGGAGGACGTCGCGGGGGGAGAAGCGACACATGAGACGAATGTATTGTTCGCAGGTCGAGTCGTCCAGTAGAGCGGAGGCGGCAGGGGATCGTCCATCCGTCGCGGCGCCCATATCCAGCGCACCTGCGGTGACGAGGATAGAGGCGGTGGGCGGATGGTGGTGCGTCAGCGGGAACACGCGGACAGTCCGATGTGAAAGGGCGACCCTCGTGCGGACGCGGACAAAACAGGATTGAAGGAAACGCCACAGTCACATGGTAGTGCTCCTTTGAAAAATGGTAGTGCTGCAAAAAAGGGACAAATAAACGACTAATATTTGCCTATCAGTATCTAAGATAGACACACACACACACAAAGCACATACACACACACACACACACACACACAAACACACACACACACACACACACACACACAAAGCACACACACACACACACACACACACACACACACACACAAAGCACATATATACACAAACACGCACACACACACACACACAGCCGAGATTCAAAGAACATGCAGGTGTTTTCAACCCATTCATAGGAAAATCAAACCCGAAACGACGACCAACCGCCTCATCGAATTCGTCATACCCCGCCGCCTTTGGCGTGGCTGATGTGCGCATTCCAACTTTCGCAACGACATGTGAAGCGGTGCGGATCAAGTTTGGGTTGCGAATGCTCAGGGTTTCGTGATTGTGCTTCTCTAAAAACGAAATATTGCTTATTGCTTATTAATATTGCTTATTCTCTACCGAAATGAAGCAATCCCCCCCCCTCCCCCAATAAAAAACACGAGGTACGCAAACATTTCATCAAGCACACACACACACACACACACACACACACACACACACACACACACACACACACACACGCACACACACACATACACTCTCTCCTTTTCTTTTTCTCTCTCTTTCTCTCTCACAGACACACACCATGCGCCGCTGCAACATTGGAACAAACCACAGATGTTATGACACCAACCAGCTCATCATCAAACGAAAACGAAACTACTACTCCATAACCTCTATCGATCATTCGGTTCAAAATCCCTTACATTTCTAAGCGGCCGCGCGTGCGTGTGTGTGTGTGTGTGTGGGGGGGGGTGTTGGGGGGGGGGGGGGGGGTATGTGTGTGTGTGTGTGTGTGTGTGTGTGTGTGTGTGTGTGTGTGTGTGTGTGTGATTAAGTGTTTGCGCACCTCGTTTTCTGCTCATATCAAACTCAGAAAAATCGCTTTCTTAGTTGATTTTAATCTCGACAAACTGATCACGCCAAACCCAGTACCACAGTCACGACAAGTATGATCAGCTTACGCTGCGACAATAATGTTTCGTGCATCACGGCTTGATGGGGTTTGGGGGACTCGCCGTTGTGGGGGGCCTCCCCCGCCGCGGCCTGCACTGCGCCGTGGAGGTAGCGCCACTGCAGCTCAGGGCAGCCGTCGAGACTGTGGATCACCGCCGCCTGATCCTGCGCAAAGTGGCTCATCACCAGCTGCGCCGCGTGGTCGGGCGCAACGCGCGTCAGCTCCGGCAGCGCAGACATCACCGCCGACCTAAAGTTGACACGCGCAACGGACAACGTTGGGGGGGACACCGTCAGTGAACAAAACCCGGCGCGGCAACAGGCAACGACAAAAACAGTTGCTGGGCAGCGAAACAGCGCAACGGAAAATGAGTTTCGGAGAAAAGGAAGCAAAACATTGGCACGCCGTACAGAATCCTAAAGGTTTTTGAGTGTAAGTGTGTCATTGACCGAATACCCCAAAAAACTACGATACTATAAACAGTGCAATGGTCAGTCGACAGCGATAAGACTGCAATATGGTTGGCAACTTGATATTGATTGAAGCGTCAACAGGTTGTGCGGTATCTGTTCAGCTGCTAAAACAGGAATGGAAATCATTTCCAAAGTTGTGTTTTTGTGTGTGTGTGTAAATGTGTGTGTGTGTGTGACTGTGTGTGTGTGTGTGTGTGTATGCATGTGTATGTGTGCATGTGCGTATCTATGTGTGTGTAAGTGTGTTAATTTGTGTGGGGTGTATGTATTTATGTGCGCATAAGTGTGTGCGTATGCATGTCTATGCATGCATGCATAAGTTTGCACATGGGGGAGTGGGTGTTGGGGAGGTGAGCGACCTGAAGGCCGCCGCCTGGGCTGCCCCCAGCCCGCTGCCCACTGCGAGGGAAGCTTCGATGTACTGAAACGCGGCTTCAAACTGTTCCGACGCCGATCGCTCCATGTGCCATTGAATGGCGTCGTCAAAGCGCGCAGCGAGGTGGAGGACGCGCGCGGTGGCACGCGCGAAGCCGCAGCCCCTCGCCAGCTCCAACACCTCCTCCGCCCTCACCCGCGACGACGGCGATCCCTGTCGCCCGCCACACAAACACGCCACGTGTCTGAAGGGGAGACCTCGACGCGGCAGTCACACTCTCGCGCGTCGACACACATGGGGCGACAGTCATCGGAGCCAATGAAAGCCATGACGACTTTGCAGGTACGCTCAAAAAACTATCTGACTGAATTAATTGGAATGCAAGTGTGATGAAGAGTCGACTTCAGTCGAACACATGGAAAGCAACGCGAAAGGAAAGAAAGCAGCGTTGATGGTTTGCCATCTGCCAACTTTTCCGATGTGTGTATGACAATCCACCCGTAATTCAACCAAACTACCGCAGTTAGCATTAAGGTTAGGGATAGTTACTATGGCTTCAGAGGCTCTGACAAGTTCGCTGGTGTACGGTGTTTGGTTGTAATCAGGCTTTCAACATCTAGCATTGCTTCGGAGCAACGACACATCGCGAATGGATGTCGGCGTAATAGAGCCCCAACATATTTCATGTAACCCCTTTCAAACAAAATACACAAACAAACTCAACTTTGAGCACGACACGCCTTTCACATTTTGTACACCTGCAAAATATTCACTTGAATGAGGATCGAAAAATGCGAGTGTTAGTTTGGCTCCAATACGCACATGTCGAGGTGATTGGAGCCAAACTATCATTGGCTCAAAATGTTTGCTCAAAATATCATGATATCCTAAAATCAAACCATTTCCAGGAACAAACACCGAACAAAGAATGCAATCAAAATGTGGTTCACGAATTATTTTGGGGTCCATCAAAAACTTGCCTACAACATTATTTCGCAAGTCTCACACACGTTTGGTTTCGCAATTCTTTCGCACTGTCTGTGCTTTTGGGGGGCGCACCGGCCAGCCGTCGCCCGCCGCGAGCACATCCAGGATGGCCACAAAGTTGTCCTCCGCCTGCGGGTGCGACCGGTACCACCTGTCGGGGGGCAGCCGGGTGCACGCGGCAGCTGAGGGGCGACGGCGGTCGAAGACAGAGAGAAAGAGAGGTGAGTTATGGAGCGATGGGCGGCTTTGATCGGGTCGGCGTGCGGATTGATTCACAAAATATTCCTGTGAAATTATACAATAATGAAAATAAATTATCATTTCGCAACATATACTTCACAACAACCCCAACAGATACATCGTTGCCCAGCTTTCGCAACAGCTTCCCTTCCAGCGAAAAAATTAAATCATTGTCTATGAAAACGGGTGGCCTTTATCGAGGGTTTATACCCTCACCTTTGAGGGACGCCGCTCTTGAGGCCCAACCTGCGCGGCCTGGGCGCCGCCAGCATCCGGAGCACCTCCAGCAGCACCGCCGCCGCCGCCGTCGCTCGGCCCTCCGCCACAAAATGGGCGACGAGCTGCAGCGCTGCCACGCGCGGGGGCGCGGAAGCGACGGGGCCAGAGCTGTCGCCGAAGAAGCCAAAAACGCCGTCGTCGAGGAGAGCCACCACTGCGCTGACGACCACCTGACGTGAGGCGCAGGGGTAAAAGAGTGGGGAGGCAAAACGCAGCAACAATTAAAACACACACACACACACACACACACACACACACACACACACACACACACACACACACACACATACACACACACACACACAGGCCACACACACACATAGATACGAAAGCAGACATACATAAGCACATACACACGCATATGCACACACATGCAGACCCACAAATATGCACGTAAAAATTTAGACATATGCACACACAGACAATAAAGTACGTACATGTACACAAAGCAGACATTCACATACCACACACACAGAAGCACACAGTCACACACACATTCATAGACACACGTACACACTCATGGAACCACACATACACATTCATACACACATAAGTAAACACTTCGACATGCTCACGCACATACACACACATAAACACACAAATACGTCCGTACACACTGACACATATACACACACACACACACACGTCAATATGTGCACATAAGCGTACACAGATATACAATACCACATATACACACACACATACATATACACATACGGACACACAAACCTGCGAGGCGGTGCGGATCTCGCTCAGGGTGAAGTCATCCAGTCCACCACTGCCGCCGCCCTCTTCGACGGTCTCAGCTGGCAGCCGCAGGGCCTCCTTCAACTCGTCCTCCGCAGTGTCCCAACCGTTCAGCGCGTCTGCGGCAGTGCGACACCGGGAAGGGGACAATTAATCTGAGCTGCCGCACGAATAACAGTGATGGGGGCGAATTGTATCATTTCACACAAGCATTGCGTTAAATTAACCACGGCACCATTGAACAGCCTCGTAACAAGTGATATTGGCTGCCGATGAGCACGAGTTGAGGACGAATTGAATCGTGTTCGATCAATTGGCGCTAATCTTTGCTCCATACATCAGATATGGTCGAGATGGCATTCTGATGCACATTCTCGGCGATGGCTTAGTGGTTGCGGGGTTTTACGAGAAGGCGGGCGTACCGTACAGCACCGACAGCGTGGCCTCCGCGTCCAGCGCGGCGAGCTGACGGAGCGGCGCGTACGGCGGTGGGAGCAGAGGGGCCAGCGCCGCGGCGTCACCCTGCCAACCGAGGCGGATGAAATTGTCGGGGGAGGCAAAGAGAAGCCACCCGACGACTTGACTGCGCATCTCCGGCGCCTGAGCCGCCGGCACTCGTCCCGTACCTTTGCAGAACGGGACAGCCCGACAGGCAACAGCCACACCACACACGGTGACTTCATCAGTGCACTTAAGACGACCGGCACCCGCGTCGAGCAATGACGGCGACTCGCACACGCGTCGATGATAATTTCACACAACGTTTTTCAAAGCTTTCCGTTTATCACCTCTCCTTTACTCGCCCGCAACGATCTTAATACTCAAACTTGTGCGTCAACAGTCGATGCGACCAAAGCATTTGCGACGAAACTATCAATCAGAAAACTGCAGTGTAGGGGAGAACCACATCGTCCCAGCACGTTTAACAAGTCACAATTTTCTCAGAGGATTTGTCCATTCAATAAGCGCACATTTTCGTTTTGCGATGACTACATTCAACCGCATGTTTGATTTCCGATCAGAAAAATCACACACAATAACTACGTGGAAACGCAATTTGGCTTATTTTTGTGGGGGTTTAACGGCAGCGCAGTGCTTCATGTGGCCGTGTTTCAGCGCCGTTTTTCAATGTGAAGTGGGCAAAGCGCAAAATTTTAGTTTGCAGGGTATGGATAACAACCTGGTCTGCCAGAATCACAATGATATTCTATAAATTACAAGGGAAAGAGCGTTAAACGCGCACACCTCAACGCATTCCTAACCAAACGACAGTATTCAGTATAGAGAGAGAGAGAGAGTGTGTGTGTTTATTTGTGTGTGTGTGTGTGTGTGTGTGTGTGTGTGCATGTTTGTGTATGTGTGTGGGTGTGTGTGCATGTGTGTGTGTGTGGGGGGGTGGTACATGTGTGTGTGTGTGTGCATGTGTGTGGGTGTGTGGGTGTGTGGGTGTGTGTGTGTGTATGCATGTGTATGTGTGCATGTGTGTATGTGCTTTTATGTATTTGTAGCTGTGTGTGTATGTGTGGATATGTCTGTGTGCATGTGTGTGCATGTGTGGTATGTGTGTGGGTGTGTATACATGTGTGTGTATGTGTGTATGTGTGTGGGTGTGTGGATATGTGTGTGTGCATGTGTGTGTGTGTGTGTGTATGTATGTGTATGTTTGCATGTCTGAATGCATGCGTATGTGTGTATGTGTGTGTGCTTTTATGTATTTGTAGCTGTGTGTGTATCTGTGTGTATGTGTGGATGTGTGTGTGTGTGTGCATATGTGTGCATCTGTGGTATGTGTGTGGGTGTGTATGCATGTGTGTGTGTGTGTGTATGTCCATGTGTGTCTATGTGTGTATGTGTGTATGTATTTGTATCCGTTTGTGTGTATGTGTGTTTGTATGTGTGTGCATGTGCGGGCGTGTGTATGCGTTTGTATGTCTGTGTGTGTTTGTGTGTATATGCGTGTGCATGTTTGCGTGTTTGTGTATGTGTGTGAATGTACTTGAACCCGTATGTGTGTATGGGTGTGTATGCGTGTGTGGGTATGTGTTTGTATCTGCGTGAATATGTGTGTGTATGTCGGTGTGTGTATATGTGCATGTGTGCGTGTGCGTATGTTTGTGCTTGCGTGTGTATGCGTGTTTATGTATGTGTATATGTGTGCGTATGCGTGTGTATGTGTGTGTATGTGTGTGTCTGTATTTGTATGTGTGTGTGTGTGTGTGAGTGTGCTACTGTGTGTGCGTGTGTGTATCTGTGTGTGTATGTATGAGTGTATGCGTGTGTATGCGTGAATGTATGTGTGTATGTATGTGTGTGAGTATGTGTGTGTGTGTGTGTGTGTGTGTGTGTGTGTGTGTGTGTGTGTGTGTGTGTGTGTGTGTGTGTGTGTGTGTGTGTGTGTGTGCGTGTAAAACTGACATTTAGCTGGCAGACTCGTCTGATTTTATAATTTTCCGACCGCAAAGCGACAATAAACCTCCAAACACTCAGCGTTGGTCGGCAGTGCGAGACAAGAGCTGCGGAGGGCGAGTGATCGGATGGCGGCGCACCGGGTGGAAAGGCCTCCCCGCAGGCACAGCATCGCAGGTACACGAGCAACTTGTAAGCAATCGCAGAAGCGGCGGGATCCGGCCGCTTTTGGACGTAGGCGGCCAACAGCTCGCACGCGGGCGACACGTAGTCGTGCAACGCGCGATTGTTGACATAAAGGAGCGCCGAGTGCAGAGCGTTGTCGCGGCAGAGGTGGAACAGCTGCGCAGCGACGCAACGACAAAGTCAACGAAGAAAGACGACGCATTGGAGCACGGATGTTTTCATGGGCGACTGTGCGCGTCACTCGACACACCAAACCCAAATGTGCGGTCAGGTTTGAAGCGCACAACAGTGCACATGGAGCAACAGCTTTACGACCAAAAGAAGAAAGCACAACATGAAACTAAATGGGACCGAAAAGAGTGGCGGTCGGAAATATCGGCTTCGAAATGTATAAGCATCACACAATTCACGTTCTGCTCCCTTTTCGAGTATTCGCTCAAACTGTAATATGCTGCAGCTCGCGGATGGAAATCTGACACCGCAGTAGATTCATAAGGGCTCATAATTTAGGGTTAAATTACAGATTTACCCCGAAATACTTATCGAAAAGATTTGCTGAGCTACTAAATGAAAACAGCCCGGTCTCACTTCGCGGCTTTCACAATGTATGTGTCAGGACATAAAATTGCGTCGCCATAGTCCACCATAAAATATATAATTCAAAGACATTAATCGTAACAACCCATCGAATGCAAACACATTTTCCGTTGCCACACAATGGCTACGCATTCCAGCGATAGGCGAGCTTCAGCCTCTGCACATGCTGACATTTCTACCTTGGTAAAGAACCTCTGCGAACAACCATGACAATGCCATCATGGGGGGCGGCGGATGGAGAGAGGGGGGGGGGGGGGGAAGGAAGTGGAAGAGGGGGTTCACCCGGTTGAGGTCGAGCGTGGCGACGTCGAGGTGGAGGACGCAGCGCTCCACCCGCTCCGGCCGCCCTGCCGACACAAAGTGACTCACCAGATCCTGCAACGGCTCCGGCGGCAGCGCGGGCAGCTCGTCGCGCAGGATGGGCGCCTCCAGCTCGCGCAGCAGCGCACCCTGCTGCTCGCGCTCCTTGAACAGCCCGTAAACCGCCCCAAACAGCTCCTCCTGCACAAAGAGGAGTGAGTAACATTAGAACACCGACGCAGTCTTCAGCCAGCTTACTTCAGGGGGGCAATAATAAGGTGCAGGGCGGGCGTAGCGTGGGGCGGTGGGGGAGGCACCTGCATCCGCAGCATGATGCACAGGTCGACCGCGATGCAGGCGACGTCCTGAACGAGGTGGGCCTGCAGCGCGGAGGGCTCCCTGTCGCCACCGCACTCTGCCAGTACAGACGTTATGTACTCCTGCGCACATCAGTGTCAACGCGAATTCCGAAATCAGCCGTGCGATCATAAAACCGTTAGGGGGCACATAGGGAAGGACGGCTAAGGAATTGCGAGACTGAGATAATCGATGCAATGGCGCTTCAAATGAGTGTCACTGCCAGTTTATCATCCAAGCCCTAAAATATCAAAAAATATTCGGCGAGTTCGAAATGCCGAATCCAATGCATTAGGCGCTGTGAATCGGAGAGAACAAAGGGTTTAGGGTTTCTCACTCATTGAGACTCAAGGTAAGTTTGATTAGGTAAATCTTAGCTACTAATTCAGCGAAGCCCGGCGCACCTTAAGGCACTCCACGATTTGAGCCGGCAGCGCGCCGCCCTCCACCCCGCGCGCGTTGACCGTCCAAGCCTTTTCCTTTTCCGCGCCGTGTGCATCGCCGCCGCCGCGGCTGAGGGCCGACAGCGTGTCGCGCGCCTGCAGGCCCATCAGAATGGCGCCCGCCCAGTCGCCTGCGAAGCAGTCAGCCTTCAGCGCAGCAGACCGAAACGACAAAAGCTAAAACAAATGACAGTGACGTCTGTCGATCGAGCTGGCTAATGAATGCTAAACCAAGAAAGCCGTTAAGTGTCTACACATACTTCAATGTGCGACGAAACCGACCCAGCCACATTTCTGAGAGCGGCATGGGTGGGAGAGTGGCCAATTCGGACTTCGCTAGTTCTTGCCGCGGAACATCAAAACAGAAAGGCGAGGTGAGAGGCGTGGCGTGGCTGCACAATGATGTAAAAGAATGAAGGAGGCGAGTTAATGTTCAAAACATTGCGATTGATGAATAAAGGGCAGTAAACTATTGATCGCGTGCGTTCACAGTCCCTTCGTCGCCATCAGCGAAAGAGAGCGGCGCGGGAAAGGTGTCCCGAGAGAGGCGGTCAATGACATGCACGCCGGGTTGCTATTGTGTCATGAGAATGTTGGGCCATGTCGCACAAAGTCAGCGACTGCAGTCTAATATGCCCATTTTCTGCGTTCAGGTGACTCGTGTTGGTTGTTTTTGTGGCTGACGCTCAGCGTTACGGATGTGTGATAAATGTAAGAGTACTTTACCATAACTCACTCCCGAAATGGACATGTAAACAATTTCGTCACACGAACACGCAACGCAACCAAATCAAACGCAACCCAAAAGCACACCACGCCATCCCGAAAACGAAGAATGATGGCTTGGCAACATAATAACACTGTTCTTTTCAATCACACAACAAATTCTGACAATGCAATTTGCTTAGTGAATGACACTGTTGCATTTGAATCGCCACATTCATGACTCGGGCTCCGCGGGCAGTTAGGGAAGGTGGAGGGTGGGGCGGACCGAGCTCCTTCAGCGCCGCCAGCCGTTCCTGCCAAGACATAAGGCGCGCATGCAGCAGCGCGACGGGGCTGAGCAGCAACATGTGCGGCCCCCAACCGACGATGCTGTTGTGAAACGACGCCGCGCTGCCTCCCGCCATCACGTTCGCCATCAGCGCGTGACTCACAGGCGTATGCTCCACCAAAACCTACATCTCAATATGTCAGCGTCGTAACGAGGTTTCACAGAAACACAAAACCTAATATTCATATAATGTATAAATTACATCTTGGGTGCCGTCAATATGTCGCCACACTTACAACCAATGTAGTTGGAACAGCGACGTGGGACAGAATAAATGGGGTTGTGGGTCTTTTGACATGAATGGCATCAGAATGTGCGCAAATTCATGAGGACGTAGTACAATAAGAGTACTTCCAGATAAACAAATGCGCCTCAAAACTGTGTAAAGCTCAAATATTCGCCCATTTGGAAAAAAGTTTAGGGTGCCTGTGAAACAATCGCTAGCGAAGGTTAACAGAAGTGCGACTCTGTAGACGAATTTTAGGCAACAAATAGACTCGCAAATAAAAGCACGTAAAACTTCGACAGATTGGTACAAATATGAAGCAATGCGAATTGCTCGGTTAACACGAGAGCGACGCGGGCGAGGTGTCGTGCCTGATCCTTCAAGTCGCCCTCCACGTCGAACACCTGCAGGTAGCCGCCCGCCGTGGCGACCCCCAACCCGTTCAGGTCGAGCCAGTGCAGGCCGATGACGGTGGAGGCGGCGTGGAAGCGACGGAGGAGCGACACTTGCGGCGCGACCGCCTCGCCGTCTGCCCCCGACTCGGCAGCCGACCCCGTAGGTCGCCTGCGCAGCGTCGGCACCGCACCACTCAGAAAGTAACATGCCGCTGTTCTAACCATAGTGTACAGGTAACTGTATCACTTGTGCCTGAAACATTTGCGTCGTTGTGATGTCTGCCTCAGTCGTATGGTCAGCTCATAAGTTGCTTTCATAACTGCGAATACGATGAACTATAGTCTGGAATAAGCTCCTTTGGTTCTGATCATTTATAAGACGTCATCTACAGATTCGAAATAAGTACAATTTAATGGAACATCAAATAATTCTTCTCCAACTGCGAATAGAGTTGCAGCATCGGACAAAAAAAAACAAATGCTCAATGTGTAGACACAGGACAACGCAATGAAAAATGTTTTAAGCATATTTTGCAATTTGTTCGACATAGATTTAGTCTACTGAAACTGCAAGAGTGGTCAAGGTCAGAGGAGACAGCGCTCAGCGCATATACACAGCAGCTATATTTCAGACAGACAGCGACGATGGCCCAAACCGACGAGCACCGAATGTTCATCGCATAGTTTGACTGGTCAATGCATGAAACACCGACGACGACGGTAAAAAGAGTTCTGTCGCACCTTTTGGAGTCCGGGCTGCCGGAGCCGCCGCCAGGTGCGCGCTTCATCGCGAGCAGAGGAACGTCGTACATATGCACCTGCAGCAGAGTAGCGAAAAGGACAGAGCGACGGTCGGCCTTCGTTGTGCCACAGTCCGCGGTCGGCGAGGATGGCGCCTTCGAACGAGTGTATCTCGACACGATGTACAACGCAATTTTGTCAAAACTAAAGCAATGCTTCGAAAACGTCCCAAATTCGCTGTTTCCTGAAACTTCGATTAGGTGTGCTTCCGACATTCACAGTTACATTTGCTACGCATGAGGAGGGTTGATGAGCGACGGAACCTGTGCGCCCCAGCCGATGACCAACATGGCGTGCGGTGGGTGGCCGCCCGCTCGTTCGGTGGCGGAGGGCGTCGACCGGTGACGAGGGCGCCAACAGGCGTAGGCGACAGCAGCGGGCGGCGTTTCGGGCGGGCGAGGGACGGAGTGAAGGATGGCCATGTCGGGGAACATGCGGACGACGAACGCCATGTGCTGCGCGCACAGGACGAGGATGCCGGCCGCCTCGCTCTCCGCATTGTTGTCCTGTCAATCAATCGCCAACGCGGCCAAAAAACAATCAACAAAAAACACAAATAGTGCAAAAAGAATGCTCGGCATTCGAGCTCGCGGTGTCGTCCCAATTACTCGTTTCGTCATATGTTGCTCGCAAACAATGCGCACATTCAGCCATTCGCGGACCAACAGTCCCGTGCAGGTGTGCGACCAAGACCGCTGGCAAAACTTGGCAAGCGGTCACTGCCGTTCCTTATTAGCTTTTCCGTATCAATCGAAATGTCCAAGAATAATATACATTCCGATTTGTCTTATCTAATTTATTTCAGTGGCGCGCTTAGTTAGGGTGGCAAGTAAGGATGTGCAATCACATCGCGTTCGGCTGGATGGCCTCGATTATAGCAGCGTGGGGGTAGGGACAAGGGGCGGGATGGGAAGAGGGGGGTGAGGGAAGGGAGGGGCCGACCTCGAAAAGGTACGACCACGCCACATCCTTGCCACCCGCTGATGGAGACGAGACGGGGGGCGCGAGGCCGGCGCGGGCAGCACCTGACGCTCCACTGTCATCGGCTACTCGACGCGAGCCTGTCGCCACAGGCACGACAGCTTTCAGCGGAGTCGCACATTAATTCCGCATATTCAAATCACTTCTGGATTATACCGCACATTCACTCCTTCGCCGTGTTCCGGCCGACGTTCTTGGACAAGCCTATCGGAAAACTCTTCAATTTATATCGGACTCCGAAACCTTGTCAAAACGCAGAGCTCGGAACAATGACAAACCCATGACCTGCCCCGGACGCCTCGATGGCAGGGGGGCTATCACCAAAACGTTGCACAAGACTTTCAATTCAAAAGCGAAATCAGAAAACGAGAAAGAAAGTCGACGGGAACGGGTGCAAGGTTCCAACGACAACCACAAGCAACGACAAACCGAATGAAACCGTGGTCGTGCCACCGCGACGAATATCAGAATGCCATCAGAGAGCCGTCAGAGCTTGTGACGGCGTCGTTAGTTGCCGATGGGCCGCGCGGTAATCACATGACGCATCATCGCCTACCTCACTTGAAAGCATACACATCATCCTCCTCCAAACATTTCCGACAATATTACCGATAAAATCGAACGAAACCGAGGCTTCTGGGCTATCAAGCTTTTAACCAATGGCCAGTGGAACTTAATTGCCTGTCTTAGGCTCCCCTCCTCTGAATTGCGCCTCGCCTCTAGAAGTTTTGTAGATTGGTGATGTTCTGTGTAAAATTCTGTACGTGATGGGGCTTAGGGTGTTGGGTTCGTGGTTGCATTTTGAGTTGCATTAAGGACTCTTTCGAGTTTGACTGTGCCGTTGGCGTCTGTCAATCAACGCCGGCTCAACAGTCGGGCGGCTGCAGAATCAGTCGCCCCCCCCCCCTTCGCACCTCGCCCCTCGACCCCCGCCTAAATAGGCATCCTCTCCCTCTCAGCCGAAAACCGACCCTCACAAATATAAGTGACGTTATCAGAGGTGAGGGTCGACTCTTCACAGTTTTACGAGAGACAATAGTATCTTCATACCGCTACTAAGTACTGCGTTCATTAGTCCAAGGATATCCTCCTTACTTCCGTCATTATATTTCTCATCGCCGGGAAAGGGGAGGCGGTCGCACCAGCAGCGCCCTCGCCGTGGCGCGTCGCAGCGGCGGCCGCCGGGAACGAGGCCCCGCGAGGTGGGAGCATCGCAGGCATGAGCGGCTGTATGTCCAGCAGCGGACCGATGGAGCGGCCGTCGGTGGCGACCTTTGAGGAGGCGCTGATGATGCGCAGGAGAGGCACCGCGCTGAGGGTATGGAGCAGCAGCACGCCGCGAGCGTCGGCCGTCGCCACCGTCCCTGGCTTACCAGGCATGAAACAGATGTGCACCACGGGCGCCTGCCGAGCAGGTCGACAAGGAAGTACGGTCGAATGGTTAGTCGGACAATATGAGAAAGTAGAAACACAAAACAAAAAACTGCGCTCTGCTGAAAGTCACTCATTCGAAATATTGCTACTGTGCCATCTTCTAGGAACTGCAGTCTATCACTATCTCATGGTGCTTGCCTCCAATAAAGAAGCTACAAAGGCCCCAGGAATACACCAAGAGCCATTAAAGCCAATTATGCGCCTCCCTCCATGGAGTATCCCAAAATAGTGGGTATATGGAAGCGTGAGCGTCAGTGTGCATGCGGATGAAAGAGACAAACCAGGTGTGTGTGTGTGTGTGTGTGTGTGTGTGTGTGTGTGTGTGTGTGTTCATGTGTATGTGCGAGTGTGTGTCGGGGGGGGGGGGGGGGGGGGGGGGGGATTGTGAGTCTGTGTGTCACACACACACACACACACACAGAGAGAGAGAGAGAGAGAGAGAGAGAGAGAGAGAGAGAGAGAGAGAGAGAGAGAGAGAGAGAGAGATCTCGTGTGTGTGTGTGTGGTTGGGGGTGTGTGTGTTGGGGGGGGAGGGCGGCAACTAGTTGATAGTATGTACGAGATAAAAAGTGGGCGGGAGTGTTTGTGCTTGTGTATGGGTTTAAGGAGTGGACACCTGGTGCTCCGTTATTGTCTTCAGAAGCGACCTCTGCTGAGTGTCCCACAGCTGCAGCCCACCATTGGCAAAGCCCACCATGAGCCAATCGCCCACCAGGTTGAAAGCCAGCGCTGTCACACCATCCGGCTGCACAACAGGGGAAAGGAGGAGAGGGGAGGGGAAGGGGAGCTTAGAGGATGATCGAATCATGAAGTGATACGAATAAGCAATACCAAAAATATTAATACAAATTTCCATGTCATTAATTCCGCACCCATTCGGCAAACAATGTGTAACGTATATGGCAGCATGTGCTCTCTCACGGAATGCCCCAGCAGCTATACTGCACATAGCTTGGGCGTCCCTTGTGAAACCCTAACATGTACCAAAACGTGAAACTTATGAAGTAGACAAGAGCATTGCTACAAAAAAATAAAGTCATTCTGTGCATCGTATTGAGAAGCCTTCGCGTCGGGTCGAATCTCAGCACGCTTGAGGTGCGGGTGTGTCGGGGAAGGGAAGGGAGGGGAGACTCTGTAGTCCAGGGAACGAATAGTCCAGGGAGAGGATACATGTGCAAAGCCAGCTTTGGAAGTATTCCGTTGGAGTAATGGAGGGCGATACAATGACTTAACTGCAGGCGAGGAAAATGAAGGCAGAGATACTTTGCGCCAATTGATAGGAAAGGATGAGAGTGCCACTCGTAATACAGTAAATGTCACAGAGAAAGAAAGAGAGAGAGCATGTGTGGGTGTACTGGTGGGTAGGCGTGCGAGGGTAGGAGTGAGCATTTAGATGGGATTAAAGAGGAGGGGGCCGTTTCCCCCACCCGGCCACCTGCCACCGACGGCTTTGGCTCTCCAAGCGCGGCGAGGATGGGCAGCGGCTGCGACTGTTGTGCGCTGCCGGCAGAGCCAGCAGGAGCGGCTGCCGGCACCTGCAACAGGACCACACCCGAGGACATACCCACCGCCACGATGTGCTGATGCTTCATCACCGCCTACACCAACAGAAAGGGATTAGCAGCTTCAGAGTACTGACCACCACCGCTGCCGTCCATATCTCTTGTTGCCAAAGACAAAATGCAAAATCTGTCAATGCAAAAACTTGCCACTAATCAAACAACAGCACCCGAGTCCTTCATATCCAATGTGCATGCCTTCACACCCATACTATAACAGGAAACAATGCTATGCCCATCTTTTGCAGCAAATGTGACGGATAGTTTCTTCGACGGATTATAAGTTCATCAATATTGCGCAACGACAAATCGATGTATTCGTTCATTCATTCGTAAATTATTGCACATATCACTTCGTTTATTCGACCCTTTTCCCAATTCGTTCCTCCAAAGATGAATTGATTCATCCCTCGACCTTTCATTCGCTAAATTATTGTCACTTTGAATCAATCGTTCAGTCGTCCGTTTATCTTTACAAAGTCATTAATTCTTTGAAATTGATTTTTTTCATTCTGGCGCGATCACATCTCCTCCATATATAGTCACATGCTTGCACTCGCCGAATTTGCACAATCGTTCAGGTAGCCATATGCACAGAGCACGTAACCCGGAAAGGCGGCATTGCCCAGCGTCGCTTTTTGGTTCCGTTGCATCCACGCCAAGACGGAGAAGGAGGAGGAGCAGTCCTTACCTGCGGGTGCCCGTACTTCCCCGTCGCCGTCATGTGCTGCCCAATGGAGCCATGCACCGAGTCCACACGCAGCACACCATCGCGCCCCATCATCGAGTTGGCCCCCACCGGCCGCCCGCCCGGTCCCACCTCGTCCCGCAGCATCTGCAGCTGCAATCTGAACAAACACACCCACCCGCAACATTATCTTTAGCCCCTCGCCCCATGACTTCACAAACCAATCGGCCGTTCCAGAGTAGACACAACCAAAGGCCTGTTGGTTAACGCGCTCAGCTGCAATACACACCAAATTTGATTGCACAGTCTACGATGATGAAGCAGAGCGGCTCACCTGAGGTCCGGCCCCACCCCCTCCGGATCGACCCCGCCCTCCGTCGCCCGGCCAGTCCCCTGCGGTAGAGGCCATCACGACTGTCACTCCCCATTACGTTCCCGGCATAGGTGATCAGGTCTCACTCCCGGTCAAGCGAATGGATGGGCCGGGCGTTCGAGGTGGGACCTATGATTTAGGTAGCCGCGGGTATGTGATGGGCGAGAGGAGGTTATGAGAAGTGGAGACTGGCCAGGCGGGAACACAGGGTAAAGCGAAGATCTAATAAGTTTGGCGTGGTAGAGAAAGTCAGAGGAAACATGGATTGAGAGGATGGTCGAATGGGGAATTGACCTAAGGCAGGCAGGTGATTAATAGCGCATCAGCGTCTGTGTGTGGGTGTGTGTGTGTGTGTGTGTGTGTGTGTGTGTGGATGTGTGGATGTGTGGGTGGGTGGGTGTGAGAAAGGGAGAGAGGGAATGCGTGTTCGTGAGTGTGGGAATGGGTGTGAAGGATCAGGGCACAAGAGGCTAAACGAGTAATGTGGTGAAGCATGACAGTTGGGTTATTGCGAAGAAGGGAAAGGGCAGGAGAAGGGTTAGGGAAAGGGAACCCGGCAAAAGGAGGAAGGGAAAGGAAAAGAGCGAGCGAGAAGGGGCAAGAAACAGGGGGGGGGGGGGGGGAGAAACGAAAAGGGATGGGTGAAGATTGAGAAGATGGAACGGGCAATTAATATTAGAGGGTAAAAAGGTAGGTAAGAGGGAGTGAAGGGAAAGGAAAGGGGAAGGGACGGGGAGGGGGAAAACGAAAACTTGAGGGAAAAAACAAAGAAGCAAATGAGGAAGGGGGGGGGGGGGGGGGGTGAAAGGACGCGGCTGTGTCTACCAGCAACAGTTTCTGCTCATATGCATACGCCTCTGCCATCCGAGCCAACTCAGGCTCATCATCCAAGAGCGCCTCCGCCTCCTCCTCTCCATCGCCCTCCTCCAGATCTGACAGTCCACCCAAATCCTCCTCATTATCACCATCACCACCCTCTTCCTCACCTTCCTCCTCTCCCCCTCCCATCTCCTCACCCACACTCCCAACCTCGCCTTCTCTGTCGTCACCCGATATCACTCCTGCACCCCCTTCACCGCTCCCAAAATCCTCACGCGACACCCTATCAGCCGCCTCCTTTTCCACAGCCTCACTGCTTTCCTCCCCCGCGGTGCCACCCTCCGGTGCTGACGCCAGCAGCTCGTCCAGCACATCCTGCTCCATCGCAATTACGCGTTCCGCGGCGGCAACGGCGTCCGCCTCAGTGACACGCGGCGGCGGTGGCGGCGTTGGGGCGGTGGGCGCAGGATTGGGGTGCTCCGCGGAAGAGAGGTCACGCGAAGGGCCGCGCGACAGGTCCGACTGCATCCACTGCACGTGTGGGGCAACAGCACTAGTTGAATGTATGTGAATATGTTTATCCTTGACCTTGTCGCTGAAGTGCAAATGCACCAACAACCCAAGTCAAGTCAAGTCAACTATGTGCGCGCTCATACACATTCCACACACACTTTCACACACACACACGCTCACATTTACACACACATAGATACACACATATTCACACACACGCACACACACGCACACATACACAAACCAACGTAGCCACACATATCCACTCACATACACACAAACACTCACACACGCACAAACACACACACCCACAAATATACGCACACACATATACACACACACCCAAACACCCCCACACACAGCACAAGAGCGCGCGCGCACACACTTTCACACACGCGCACATCACAAAATATGCCTATTGGGATCTTTCAATTGCAGAATGCAAGCGCTTTCTACATTATATGAATTAAATACAGTTCTATAGACGCGCTTAGTGCACCGAACCGGTACGATTTGACTTCTGCCGCGTGATGAGAGATGAACAGGCGATGGGGTGTTTGGGCATAAAAGGGGGGGAGGGAGGGAGCTACTTCTTTGGGGAGGCCCAACATTGAGGCCGCCACCGCCGCCTGCCCTACCACCGCCAACGGCTCCAACGGCTGCGCGTCATCCTCGAAGTCTATTTCCATCGTGTCGTCCAGCCCACCACCGCCACCCTCTCCGTCTGACTCGTCCGACAGCTCCGCCAGGATGGCACGCACCTTGCAGCACACACCAGGCCCACGTCTTTACCGCATCAAATCGTGAAAGAGCGCGACGGCTGGCGTGAGATGAATTTCTGCAGTTGATTGGACGTGGGCATGTGCATGACAGCAGAGCACCTTCCCAGAGTCAGCTGGTAGCATCTGCGACGACAATCTACCCCGAGCCCCCCCTGCAGAAATCTCCTCCGCCCCAGAAAGCTCATCCAGGCCGCTGAGGTCCAGGAAGCTTTCGTCTGTGCCCTCGACAATGCCCTTACCCGTGTCCGCCAATGGCGAGGATCCTTCCCTTTCCCCTTGGATGACCGTCCCCTCCCCTTTCCACTCCTCCCCCTCCTCTCCCTCCTCCTCCTCTCCCTCAGATCCCTCGCCGCGCCGCATGTCTGACTCCTCTGCCTCCTCCAAATCGATCACTCCCCCTGTGACCACCACCAGCAGCACCACCAACACATCAGCCCCCTTCTTGTCTCTTGCACAAGACTTCAGTTTCCCAACATGAAGCATTCCAAGGACAAGAATGGGGATGGGCCATCACCTGCGCTTCCGAGTTGATTATCTGCTGCCATCAAAGATGCCCATGATGTCCCCCTTGCCTCCTCCCAGCTCAAGCCGCCCACCTCCTCCCCACCGCCATCTTCATCTCCATCATCATCAACCACATCAATCTTCTCCCCTCCGCCTTCCTCCACCATCCCACCATCCTCCTCCTCTCCCTCTCTCCCTCCCCATCCCTTGTCCGCTCGCTGTTCCTCCTCGCCCACACCCGCGCCACCTAACACACACCCGCGAGATCGCTCCTCTCTCTCCTCCAACACCCGCGGCGCCTGAAGCAACGCCCGACATCATCCACCTCCCCCTTTCGTCACACACACACACACACACACACACACACACACACACACACACACACACACACACACACACACACACACACACACACAAAACACACACACACACACACAAACACACACACACACACACACACACACACACACACACACACACACACACACACACACACACACACACACACACACACACACACACACACACACACACACACACACACACACACACACACACACACACACACACACGCGCGCGCGCGCGCGCGCGCACTTCGCTCCCCCCTCTTACTCCCCTCCCGACAACCCCTCGCGTGCCGGCCCGGCGACGCGCTGCTCCTCAACAAGTGCACGGAGGGAGGACGGAGCACCTCTTTCGTCGCTACGGCGTCGTCTTCATCATCGCTGCTGTCCAGCTCGCTGAGAAGGTAGTCAAGGCGGTTCGTCATCGCCCCCCCTCCCACCCCCCTGTCGGCTGCGAAGACTCCTTTGCTGAGGTCGGTCAGCGGCTGTGGTCGGGATGGTAGTGCGGCCAAGGTGCGGCGGTTCGACGGCGACGGAGCGCGGTTGCGGTGCGACAGCAGCGGTTTTTGGTCTCAGGGCAGCAGGGTGCCTGCTTGTAAGCGGCGAGGGGGCAAGAGACGGCAGTAGGGCGCAATAGAGCGGTAACGCCCAGGTTGACGTCGCGCACGAGGCTGCACCCTCGCCTCGTCGTAGGCGCCATCGAACTGACTGATGGCGAGATGAGAGCGACGACAGCACAGAGCGGGTCGCGGCAAACTGGGCCCAGTACAGGTACCTGTACCAGTACGGGTAAAATTCTTACCTGTAATAATGTCTTTCTCCTCATTTCCCTCATTTTGCTGTGCTTTGGATTCCGTGATCCTCTTGTCACTCTTGCCCTCTTGTTTCCCCTCCCACTTTCCCTGTCCGTGCTCATCTGGTTCTTCTTGTAAGCAAATAATCATTTACCCTAGGGCACGTTTTGCCAAAGATGTCAGCTTGGTTATAATTTGGCCAAAAGACACCCACAGACAGGGTCTGGGGGCCGATTACCGCAGGATTATAGGGATGGGTGGGTGGGTTCGCGCGAAGCCTAGATTGGCTGAGCGCGAAAGCAGAGAGTGCCTAGGCTCGTGGCTAGCTACGGCTTATAAGGCACGGGCTAGCTAGAGCTGACCGTTGGGGAAGTCGTTGGTCGTTGGCTGCGTCTAACTGTTCGGGCAAGGTGGTTGCCCTGCAGGTGAGACGCGCCGATATTAACGGTAACAGTAACCGCTAGAGTTACTGTCCCGTACACATGATATTGGATATGCAAACCTCTAGATTCAAATCAATCTGACCATTTACCCTAGGGCACGTTTTGCCAGTAACCTAAAGCCAAAGGCTTGCACAGCCAGAATTAGTGTTGCGGGGGGGACGGAGTGAGCCAGCCGAAGAACCGCCAAGCAGCAGGTGTTGGGGTCATGGTTGGGTCAATATATTTGCCTTCGGTCACATAGCTCTTCTTGGCCCAGCCACCCATAAATTTGATTACGGGGAGGGGCGCGCCGATGCAGCTGGCAGCGGACGCCGCGCCTTTCCGTAGGCTGTGCGACGTCCACTTGAAACCGGTGGGCGCGGATGAGCCGGCCGTGCGGAGGGCGAGGGCGAGCCAAGCGGAGACGGTGGACGCGGCGCCCCAATCGGTAGAAGGTTCCGAAGGTGAGAGGCTCCAAAAGGCGAGCGGGGGTGCCGCGTTGTAGAATTTGCGGCAGGATGCCGCGCGGTGCTCCGTGTAGTAGTCGATCAGGGCTGCCAGGACGGGGTTAGCGGCTACAGGGATAGCGATGACTGGTTTATCGCCGGCGTCGCGGCGCTGGTCCCCCTTAGCTTTTCGTACGAATAGGCAGATTTGTTGAGAGGGCCCGTCGACAACCAGGTCACCGGTCTGGCAACGGGCGCCGGTTTCGGCGCGGCAGAAAAATATGTAATTGACGCAAACCGCCAAACAGGCCCTGAAGCGTTGCATCTGAGGCAAGGAAGCAGGGGTCCACGCGAAAGTACCGTGTAGGGTGTTGGCGGCGTGCAGGATGTCCAGGGCGACTTGTGCATGTAGCGGGAGGCGAGCGGTGGTGGGAATCAGGCGGTGTTGTAGCATTGCGAGGCCACGGCGGGCGTCCGCCAACAGTTCGCCCACGGCGATAGGTTGGCGCCGGTGGTCACGGAAGAATTTGTTAACGGCGGAGAAATAAGGCTGCAGTGAGCTTGCAGCGACCGTTCCGAGTAGGGCCAGCCAAGCCGTGTAGCGGACCATCGTGGCGGGTGTGGCCTGTAGTGGGGCAATGTTTTCCTCCGCACAAAAAATAAAAAATTGTCTGATGGCGCTCTGGTAGCTCGAGTACGTAGTGGGCGCTAGCGAGTTGCTGAGTAGGGCAACCGCCGTAACCCCGAGCTCGTCTGATCCTAGGAGGTCTTGAAAAGTTTCAGCTAGTTCGGTTGACCAGGGCGACTGTGCTGCTTCACGGCGTAATCCGTAGCGCGGCGGTCATGTACGCAGAGGAAGGATTCCCTGTACATGCGCATTTAATCGGTCCGGGCGTATCGCTCGGCCAATCGCGCCGCGTCGAGTGTAGAGCCAAGAGGGGGTGTTAGCCGAAAGGCCACGATGCTCCACGCGGGAGGCCCGACCCCTTCGCGCTTGCCCAGCCTGCCTGGAAAGAACAGGTCGCGGGACGCTGGGAAGTGCACGGTCTCGGTTGCCAAGCGGGCGAACGCGTGGTACCACGTTTTGTTTCGCCAGTAGGGGGCGATGACAGTCGCCGCGGCTTGAGCTTGTTCGAGTTTGGCGGCCAGCGCTGGTAGGGCAGACCAAGGGGGGTTGCAGTAGTTGTTCTCGCGTTTCCACGCCGCGTCGGGGAGGTGTAGGCAGTCGATGTCCTCGCACAGGGGGTCGCGCCAGCGGGCGTTGAAGCGTGGCAAGTGGGTGTTGAGCATAGAAGCGAAACGGTCGATCGTATGCGGGCCCCACCGGGTCTGAAGGTGGTGGAAGAGTCGTGGGTTGAGCTGCCAGTCCTCGGAGTCCATTTCGCGGCTGAGCGTGTCGGCCCATACGTTGGCGGCCGACCGGATGTAGCGTGGGCGGATGCGGATGTCGTTGGTGTCGAGTAGGAACCACAAACGCCGTAGCTCGGTCATCATGACGGGTGACCGGGACGTTAGCTTGGTTAGGACGGCGACCACGGCAGTGTTGTCCTCGTGGAGGAGGACCTGTCGTCCTCGGAGTTGTGGGAGAAAGGATTCGACCGCGTGCCGGACCGCTCGAAGCTCTTTCCACGTAATGTGTTGGAGGCGGTCGGGGGCGCTCCAAAACCCGCGGGCTTGGTAATTTGCGTCCTCGTTGAGGACGGCCCCCCATCCGTAGTCGCTCGAGTCGGCGTGCAAATAGGCGGTCTCGATGGGCTTGTAGATCGACCGGCCGTTGTGTTGGGAAGGTACCGTGCGCCACCACTCGAGGTCGCGTCGGAGTTGGTGGGTGAGGCGCACGCGTCCTCCCCAACCGGTACGGGTAGCCAAGACGTTGTGGAGCTCGCGCAAAAAGAAGCGGGCGGGTGCGATGGCGAGGTAGAGAAATTGCGCTTTCCCCGCGAAGGCTGCGAGTTGGCGTGTGGGTAGCCATCGTGCGTTGGACGCCGCTCGTCCGAGTAAGGACGAAGCGAGTTGTGCGAGGTGTCGCAGTTTCGTGGGCTGGGCGCGAAACTCGCCGCGTTGTAAATCTACCGTGAGGCCCAAATGGTCGCCGACTTGCGTTGGCGTCCACACACCTTTCTTGGGGTTGCGTTGTAAGCCGAGGCTGTCGAGCAGGGCTTGGACGCGCTGCCGAAGTAAGAGTGCCTCGTCGTAGGAGTCTGCCAAGAAGAGGAAGTCGTCCATGTAGGGGAGTAGTCGGGTTCCTCGCAATCGCGCGTTCCGGAGGAAGCGCTTGGACGGGCGGCGTAGGCCGGCCGGAGTAGATGCGGGCGTAGGAGGTGGTGGGCGGCGTAGGTGGTTCGTAAACACTTGCGTGAGTTTGCAAAAGTAGTAGGCGGAGCCCGACCACCCCATGGGGAGGCAAGCGAGGCGCCATAGGGTGCCGCGGTAATTGACCGTGAAGTAGTCCCGGTCTTCCTCCCGGATGCCAAGGGTGTAGTACCCATCGGCGAGGTCGAGTGAGACGAAGTAGTCCCCCGGTCGAGATAGATGGCGGAGGTGCTTGAGGGTCTCGCAAGTCATGTTGAATGTTGAGCAGTAGCGGTTGAGTTCTCGATGGTCGATAATCAAGCGCCATTGATTGCATCCGGGTTTGGGCACCAAGAACATCCGGGAGACGTAGCGGGGGTTCGTAGAGCGCTCCCACGCGCCGCAAGCCTCGAAGCGTGGTAGTTCCGAGTTGAGAAACTCGAGTTGGTCGGGTGTGGCGTCTAGCATGGAGATGCCGTGGTTGAACGGCTTGGGGCGTAGGCCGTGTGCGAACTTGACACGTACGCCGTGGCGGATCCAACTTAGGACTTGGCCGCTCGCGCCGATGCGCTCCCACTCCCGCCATTTTCGACGTACGCGGTGGCGCATGAAGGAAGATGTCGGGGAGCAGGAATCGGCGCGGCGGGCCACACCATCATTTCTTGCTTGGGGGTTTAGCCGAGTCGGTCGGCTTGAGGGGTGGAGCGGCTCGTGCTGTGGCTGCCGCTGCCGCAGCGGCCTTGCGTTTGTCGGCGGCGGCTTTGCGGGTTCGAGCGTCGGGGCCGGTAGGCTTGTCCGGCGTGATTTTCGCGAACGCGGCGCCGGCGGCGGCTTTGCTGGCCGCGTGTAAGCTGACTTCAAGCGTGCGGTCGATGAAAGCTTGGCGTAGCGCGTCCAATGTGCCGGAGACCGCGGTAGGACGCGGTCGGCAGAAGCGCTCGTGTGCCAATTCGGCGAACACGCGGTCCGCATCCGTGCTCGTTTGTCCGCCCTTGGTGAGGCGGAGGAAGCCCAATCGAGTACGGGCGGCCTCCTCCGTCGCTGTGTGGGTGCGATGACCCGCTCGGATGAGGGCAATCGCTGCCGCCTGCTCTGTAGGTAGAGGTGGGCCGTGCGACAACGTGTCCAAAGCCTCGCCAATTGCCGCGTTGGCGCAACTGTCGAAGAAGGCATAGCACCCGATGTGTAGGTACTCGTCGTAAGCCGCTTGGGTACGTTTGTCGCTTAGAGCCCGGGCGGTGTCGTCCGTGAGAGTCCACAGACGTGGCTCCTCGACGTCTCGAGGGGGACGTTCGAGGCCGGCCGGGATGACTTCTCCGTAGTAGGTGAAGTCGACGAACTCGGCCGCGGAGGGGTCGAATTGGTCGTCGAGCAGGTCAATAGGTGGCTCGGGGGCCGCCTTACCACCCTCCGTCGCTGTTGCGTCGGCGGGAATGGACTGCTGTTGTTCGGTAGTAGCAGGTGTAGCTGTCGTCTGCTGGAGCTGTGCGAGTAAGGCAGCGTTAGCCGCCAAAAACTGCTCAGTAATCCGTTGTTCCGATGCCAAAACTGCCGTACGAATCTGTTCGGCTATGCGTTGTTCGAGTGAGGTAGCGTGAGGGTCGGCCGCTGCGGCGGATGTAGACTGCTCAGGCTGCATATTGGGGAACTGCGTAGTTGAACGGGGGGAAGTGTCGCGTGACGCTAGAGTGCGCATGGGACGAAAAGGTTAAACTGACACCCTACTCGACTACTAGAGTCGAGACTGCATTCGCGCGAAGCCTAGATTGGCTGAGCGCGAAAGCAAAGAGTGCCTAGGCTCGTGGCTAGCTACGGCTTATAAGGCACGGGCTAGCTAGAGCTGACCGTTGGGGAAGTCGTTGGTCGTTGGCTACGTCTAACTGTTCGGGCAAGGTGGTTGCCCTGCAGGTGAGACGCGCCGATATTAACGGTAACAGTAACCGCTAGAGTTACTGTCCCGTACACATGATATTGGATATGCAAACCTTTAGATTCAAATCAATCTGACCATAAGATATTTTGTGCCCCCGCGCGAAGATATCGGACTGCCACGTCTAATTTCTATTTTGCTTGGTGGTCTCGAGTCTCCACTACTTTTTTCTTGTAAAAAATTGTATAAATCACACTAGTTTGGCAGGGCATTTCAGGATTTACAAGTACAGGTACCTGTGCTTTTGGGTATATTAGTAGAACACATTTCTTACATAAAAAAGCCATTACCGGAAAACACTAGGTAAATGATAATGGAACAACCACCCACAGGTTTAAACACAGGGGGCGGGTGAAAGGCATGCAACAACGTTAGCGCTGCCCTCTTGCAAAGCATCTCGACGATATTATCCCAAGGTGACATGAAGAACCACGGAAAGGCGCTAAATGAACTCCCGATGCACATCATTCAAGAACCACCGGAAAGCAACGTAAGTAGAACGGCAAACAAACTCCTCATACGGACATAGTTGTAGGAGTATAATCAATCCCATGTTAGGCGGAGGTACATCGCCCAAAGCAACGAAGTGGAGTTATTATTTGTAAAACATAAAAAGCTCTCGAAAAATAACCCAACAGATTAATCATTGCAAAAATGATATTATTAATCATATCGAGGCGCATGCCGCCGGCGTAGCGGTGGTAGTCCCGGAGGGGGGTGCGGTCGCAAGCCCGTGTGCATCTACCTCTACCTCCACGTGGTGGGCGTTGCTGCGTTGGCAACCAGGCAGTCGTGCCAGGCACGGCACGGTAGGGGGCAGTTGCGATCCGCACGGTCAACAGATGTCGTCAAGCCATGTTTGGAGGGTTTTGGAAATCATAGTCTCCGTGCACTAGCGCCAAGACGATCTCCGTGCCCGGCCCGTCCTATTTGGTTTTTTTTTTCGCGACTAAATACTCCTCATATACCGTCCCATTTGGGGGATGGGGCTTGTATATGTGAAATAATTTGTTCTGGCGAGGAGGGTACGGACGGATCAATGGTGGGTTGAGAGTGTTTTAGCTCGTGGCGGACAGCCGGGAAGTAGCGCCGGGTAAGGGCGCTCGCTAGTCGTCGACCATCATGTTGACGTCGAGTTGACCCAATGGTGTATTAGTAGCACAACACTATTAGCATGAGCATTGTCGCGACGGGAGGAGCGGCGAGGTTTGCCGGCGGCGATCCTCAAGATTAATTTTCACCGGAAACCCCGGTGCGGAGGGTTTCAAATAATTTCCGCATCTCCGCGGCCTTTTGGATCCGGCAATTGCTACCATGCCCTACTCTACCGCTACCCAACACTATCGCTAGGCACACCTAATGTCAGAGAGTTTTCAGCGCAGAGGCTCGCAATCGAAACAAGGTTGCTCGACTAACGAGCGAACGGTGGAAGGAGGGTACAATCATCGGTTGATTTCTCAACTTGTGCCTCGGTACATGCACAGAAAAAACCGAGGAAATGGCGGGCGGTGAAACTTTTCAGCGCGGCGGCAATAGCCCTAGCTTTTTCTATTCGATTGTCTCAATCCACCCTACCTGCCTTCGAGGTAACGGGGGACCTCGACACGGAGGAAAATCGCGACGGGAGGAGCGGCAACGAACTTACGACGGGGCTTACGGGATGCGACGGCGGGATCGACGAGCGACCACGTGAGGAGCTCAATTCGATATCTTTTACCCTCCTATCTCCGGCAAGACTAAAGTTCCGCGGGAGCTAGATCATGCTAGCCCGTCGCCCCTCTCAAACGCCGATCAGCCTACCTAGGCCGGTCGGCACCCCGGTTCGGCCTGAGCGGGCCGCGCATCGTGAAGGTCTAGCAGCAGTTGCATTTTACATTTCTTAACAATTGAATTTATTTTTAGATATGTTTGTCTTGATTGCAAGACTATTTATGTTGCATCGGCTTAAGTGGGAGACAGTGGCAGTTGCTGCGGTTTGCTTACAGTTTCTAACCTCCGAGGAACGTCGGCACACACACACATGGAAGAGACGTGTGTCGATAGTTGTACTTGGTCGTAAATTACCACGCCCAATCGTTCTCCTAAGTCTCCTAAAGGGCAAAGTATGTGATTGCCGGTAGACAATAAAGTCAACACTCACCCCACCTCTTCGTGGTAGGCATGGGTAACCCCGTAGCCGTGCAAGGCATGGCACAGAAGGGAGCTAGGCGGAATGAGCTGACCACTTCGATCCACGCGAGGAATAGCCGTCGGAAAAGCCTTGTACGGAGGGCTTCTGAAAATAATTCATGTGCAATATTAGCGCCAATACCTCCGGCTCCGCCCGTCCGAAATGTGTTTTCAAAACGGGGTACTCCTTAGATACTGCCCCATTTGGGGAGATGAGCGTGTATCTCTTCAGCGTATGGAGGTAAGGAAGGTACGGCCGGATCAACGGTTGGTTGAGGCTGATGGAGCTAAGAGCGGACAGCCGGGAAGCAATGCTAGAGAAGGGTGCTCGCTAGCCGCCGATTAAGCATGTGACTGTCGAACATTCATGGGGGTGCGGTGCGACAAGGAGCTGACATGAGGAGAGTCGCAGCCGGTAAAGTGACTCGGTTTGGCGGGGGTGATCCTCAGGATCCGCCGCCGCCGGGAAGCCATGTACGGAGGCCTTTTTTGGAATTCAAATAGTGTCCGTTCCGCACGGCGTAGAATTTTTGTCCAACCTAACCCCACGGATATCCCTTAGTTCTCCAACCAGATATCGAAAAGCTATGCCAGAAAATGGGAGTGGTTGCCGTCTTGAATGCAAATTATACGGATAGGCCCATTGTTTTTTGAAAACGCGCCGAGGGTACGGGCGTTTCTTCGACGTCGAATCAAGGCCCCGGCCAATCGGAAAGCACCGCCATGGCATGGCGCTCACTAGACACAGCCTAACACCGTAAGGATGCAACAACCGAGAGGAGGAGTGGAACCAAGCAGCGAGGAGGAATGTTGGGACGCGGGGGGGGGGGGGGGGGGGGGGTGACCAGGATCGGGTTACTACGACCCTCGAGATCGGCCGCCGCCGGAGAACCCGACACGGAGGATATTGGTATAATTTTCGTACCCCGCTGAAGATCGGATATAGCAACGGTGGCCATCACCTCCTCTTCCATTACCTACTATCGACGGCTTACCTAATAAAGGAGAGTGCGATCCCGGGTTAGCGCAGAGGCTCGCACTCGAGACATGGTTGCTCGACGGACGCGCGAGAGGCGGGGAGAGGGTACGGGCGCTAGGCCGCCTATCAAAGTGTTAGCACTAGCAGCCCGTTATATAGTGCTCATGTACAATAAGGCAGACTTAGTACTTAGCGCTGCGTTAAAATGGGGGGGACAAGATCGGGCGACGACGACCCTCGAGGTCGGCCGCCGCCGGAGAACACGACACGGAGGGTTTTGGCATAATTTTTGTGCCCCGCGGCCCGTCGGATCTAGCCACGGTGGTCAGCACGTCCTCCTCCAATACTCACTATCGATGACTTAGTAGAGAGTGCGATCCCGGGTTAGCGCAGAGGCTCGCACTCGAAACATGGGTGCTAGAAAGTTAGGTCTACATCAAGACCTAACCTGGTACCAACAATGCAGCCATGTACTAAGAATACACTTTTCCACGTAACGCAGCAAACATACCATTAATAAACATGACATCGACTCCAGCGTGTCAAAATTATCTCATATTGCCAACATTGCCCCCGTCCTATACAGAGCGAAAAGGCACGCGTGCCGCGTGGTCTTGTACGTTTTTGGACCTTATGTTACAATTTTCACGTAGAAGTACGCCACGCGACCACGCGTGCCTTGCGTGACACGAAACGAGCTGTCACGGGCACGCAGAGGCCGTGTGACAGGCACGCGTAGTCTTTGCGTGCCCGCGTGGTCCCTGTGGCCCGGGATCTAGTGAAACCTTCGTCACCCAACCCCATGCCTCACCGCCACAACCACTATGATTCTCTGAAAATCACCACAAAATAAACTTTAAAATGTAAGGGCTATAACTAGCTTCCCCTCTTTCACCCGTCGGTCGCCGATTTGGGGTCGGACGGAAGTGTTCGGTTGCCCGCGCGGCGGCGCCCGCCGCTACCGGCTACCGTGCGGGCCACCGGCCGGCGCATACTCCCGACGCGATCTTTGGGAATCTTGCATAGGTTAACGGAAAATAATTTAAAAAGTGCACAATGTGTGCTTCTATGTGATGCATGGGTGGATAGTTGGTGAATAATAATTATGTTGTCGCTTGTTGAATGTCATGTAGTAGAGCGTGTAAGTGCGGTGGGATGCCGCGCTCCCGTCGTTGACCGGTGCGCGCGAAGCAAGACAAGGTGCGGGTATATATGGATAGAGGCAAACGGTGGCGCTACTAAAATTCTAGCAATAATGGTAGGATTATTTCGCCATCGCGTGCCTCCGAGCCATCATGGCATACTAGCTAGTCGCTAGCGGTAGTTGCGCTGCTAGATCAGGTCAACATCATAGGCGACCACGCGTGTTCGTGCCGCCGTGCCCACTTTGTCGTATAGGACGGCAAAATCGACACATTAGAAACTGTACTAGCACGACAAGAAACGTACAAAATTGACCACGCGGCACGCGTGGTTTCTCGCTGTGTATAGGACGGCCCTTAGTTACATCCGAACAGTGCCACGACAACAGCCCGTAACACTTGAATACTTATGTATCACGCCTATCCTCAGCCAAGTCAACCAAGTATAAAGGCCTCGGAACGATAAACAGTTCTTTAACTTTCTCATTGCCAGAAACTAATTCCATTATTTCTTACGAAATTCATTGGATTTTATTACAAGAATGCTAGATACATTATTGGTTTCGGAACCTCTTTCGGTTCGGGCCTGACCATCTAACCTTCTGCCACCTCTACCCTCCTCTACTTTAAAAAACTTTCTACTTCTAGTCGCGCTCCAACTCATCATGCCGACCACTCGCGCCACTCTTTTGGCTCCTTGTGGCCTTGCTCCACCGCAATGTGCCACTCTTGCACCCTCATCGGTCCATGCAGACGACAATCAGCCCATGGACGTCGATCTAACGGCTACTCAACTCGATGCCGCCAACGCTATTAACATACAACCTCTGAAGCTCTCGACCTCTCCCCCTTCGTCCGATATCCCACACAACGACAAACTTCGCGACCCGCAAGACCCCGTAGCGACTAATCGTTTTATTATCATCCTCGACAAAAAATTTGACGACAAAACGTGGAAACATCATCAAGAGGGCTTCATCTTCCACCAAATCGTTGTTGACTCGGTTGCCCACGCTCGCTACAAAGCCTTCTTGAAATAACCCCTTGTAACCGCGAACTTATTTGAGGTGTCCACGTTACCACTAGCTTCGCTTCCTATCAAGACTTGCGTGATCCGCAGCTCGCCGACTTCTACGACGGCTCCCGCCTACGCCAGCATGTACTTGGCCATTAATCCTTCCAAAAAACATATGGCTACTAACAACCTCGACCGCTCGAATAAAATAGGAGGTGCTTTTAATCAGCTACCTCAAGCGGATAGCTTCAATGAATCTGCAGTCGTCCCTATGGTCGCCCAAGCCTTAATTTACCTAATTAAAGGCATATGTGAAGAAACTTCCGCTCATATGGGCGAGTCGCCCAATACCTTCCTCGTCCTCAACCGACATCTTGAGGCTATCGACCAGCTTAATTCGACTTACTCCCTCAAGCGCAAACCGTCGTACAAGTGTACAACAACAAATCTACCTACCCTCCCGGAATACGAACTAATATATGTTTACATATCCCTCCGTAGGACTACTAATGGACACATATGTACGCTAGAGTCCGGGGGAGTCCTGGCCCTCCACCTATACGTGTTCGCTATAGGTGTTTGCAGCTCAATCGCGATGCGATGCGATGGGATCGTATACACAATATGTTCCTATCGGGTACCGACTTTTGGCGGTACTTGGATAAGGCGTACAGCTCCGTTCCGGGAAGCGGCGGTTCTAACCCCCTTCATGCCATTCCGTGTGTACATGGATTAACAGGTTATGGGCCCTCCGCGTTTACTGCGGGGTTTACTAGGACACCGGCCGGAGTTTGTCCATTAAGGGGGAGTGTTTACATATCCCTCCGTAGGACTACTAATGGACACATATGTACGCTAGACTCCGGGGGAGCCCTGGCCCTCCACCTATACGTGTTCGCTATAAGTGTTCGCAGCTCATTCGCGATGCGATGCGATGGGTTCATATACACAATATGTTCCTATCGGGTACCGACTTTTGGCGGTACTTGGATAAGGCGTACAGCTCCGTTCCGGGAAGCGGCGGTTCTAACCCCCTTCATGCCATTCCGTGTGTACATGGATTAACAATACCCCCACATGGGCGGCTTGGACTTCCGTCGTAAATCTGCACCTGGCGGAACCTCGCCATATCCCAAGATAATGGAATTGTGGCCTCTAGTTTGAAGTCCAGTCTCCGACTTAACTGATCGGTTTTGTTAAGGGCTCCCTTAAAATACGCAAGTTTCATGGTGCCCACAAGTCCCGCAGGTAACGAGCTTGCCGCTTTTTCAACTTTTTATCCGCCTGCCTGAGCAGATGTCGCAGTGTCGTGGTATGTTACGACAAGGAACTTACGAGCAACCTTCACGGTGACATCTCCAATGCTTGAGCGCTTCACATACGACCAAAGCCTCCAAATCATAGTTGGAGCAAGTGTTGCCACGCTCAGCTAAATTCAGCTTACGCACCGAATAAGACACTTGTTGAAGACAAGATTGCAGCAATACCTAATGTTGAAGCATATGTAGCCATTGTGAACATCGCGCCCGAGCTGACCTCCGGAAGAATTAGGCAAGGCGCGAAAATGAGCTGTAACATAAGAGTCTCGAAGGCTTCGAAACAGGCAGGCGACTACGTAATAGCGTTTGTGGTTGGAACTTCCGCAGTACGTCCGTCAAAGGAGTTGTAAGGTCGCTAAAATGATGGATGAACTTTGTGTAGAAGTTGCAAAATTGCACGAAGCTGCGAGCTTCCTTTTGCGTCGCATGCACTCGCCAATCTTTAAGAGCTTCGACTTTCTTGGTCGAGACTGAAATCTTTCCCTTCGACCTAGTGTAACCCGAGTACTCCATATCTTGAAGACCAAAGAAGCATTTCTTAAGACGCAACTTCAAGTCTTCCTCCTTAAAACGTTGTAGGACAAGACGGAGGTGCTCAAGATGCTCCTCAAGAGTTCGAATGTAGATGCAAACGCCAACACGGAAGACAGTAACGAACTTGGGTAAAAATTCACGCAAGATGTCGTTTATCATCCGTTGGAACGTAGTATGAATATTGCATAGTCCGAAAGGCATGGCGACCCACTGCTTCAGACATCCGGTGTCTATGACGTTGTCTTGTGCATTTCCTCATCAAGAACTCGAACTTGCCATAAGTCAAATGCCAAGACGGGTAGAGTGTAAAAATTAGTGTCCTTCAGCTCATTGAGTGTGTCGTGGACGCGCGGAAGTGGGTAAGCATATTCAAGCGTAACCTCGTTAAGGCCGCGGTATTCAGTTCAAAGGTGAAGCAAGCCATTAGCTTTAAGCACAAACAGAATTTATGAGGCGAATTCACTGTGACTCGGTCGAATTAAGCCAGCCTTCACTGCGTCTTTGAGCTGTCTATCGAGCTTAGCGCGCTCCGTAGGTGACAATACATTAAGACGCTGACGTTTCATCGGGCCAATTGTTTCAATAGGGTGATTCCACTGTCGGCTTACAAGCGGAGAGTCCACATGTGGCAGTAACTCCGGGAAGTCGTCGTAGAGCATAGTCCGGAAGTCATTACGTTGTTATGTAGTAAGTTCCTCTCATGAGTAAAACTCTGCCGGCTTTTCAGTAGCATGTGTGGCGCTAATCATGTAAAACTCAACATTACGTCCCCTACTTCGGCGCGTCTTGCGCATGTGTTTTTTGAAATTTACCACATGACATTACCAAACAATGTGGACGTCGTTCTTCAATTTGGATGTCCAATGCAGTACCGTCCATCAAGGTGAAAACACGCGTCGTATCGAATTGTAAAAAAACGTTCTCGTCGTCGAATCATGGTAAACCGAGCACCGTAGCAATTGCGCGTAAACAACGTAAAACGTAAAAAGTCCGTTGAGACTCGTGGCGAGCCCTCTCAAATGGGGTATCGCAAACTATTGAAGACTTCAGACGTTGTCCGTTGGCGACTCAAACTGGGGTCACTCGTATTGGAAGCGAAAGCGTCGTACGAAATCCTTTGACACGAAATCAAGCGTTGAAGTACCGTCAACTAAGTAACTAACCCAGCAAATAGCTGTCCACTGTCATGAGTTTTCAGCATGAGCTTGGTTAGAATTAGCCGGCGAGGTCCGTAAACAGGGCGGAAGAGTTCGGGGAATGTCCGGGGAATGTCGAAGCGTAGACGGGCTTCGTAGGCACGCTTGTTGGTACATGTAGTGACGGGGTTTCATCAAGCACGGTAGGAGTTGTAGTCGGGGCTGAGTCGTGAAAGTAGCAATCATAGTCGACTAACCACAATTAAATTGAACATTGAGCACGCGCCACGGCCTCCTGCTTGGTCGGGTCGTCCATTGGCTGGCGAGCAAACAACTTTGTCCTCGCAGAAAACTCATGGTACAACTTCTAGTGGCGAGTAGTCCCGCTGAACTTTGCCCATTTGGTAGGTCAAATACCGCCATTTTAGATGTCGGAGTTGTACGCCAACGGCTCTCGAAATGGCGTGTAATCTGGTTAGCGAGCTCCCAGGGTCGATTGAAGAGCACCCTCTCTCCACTTAAGTCTCTCTCTACGACAAAGTCACTTGGCGAACATTGAGACAAGTTACCATGCGAGTTTAGACCCTCGTCGTCCGCACAAACCTCCAATGTGAAGTTAAATCGTGCGTGCAGAGGTTCGAAAGCAATGCAAACCATCTTCCAATCAATCGAACGTATTATGGTTATAAATGTCTACGAGTGCTTTTGTGCTTGCTTTGACAACGACGTCCTGCGACATGGGTCACATGAGTCGTTATTGTAGTTGGTGCCTTGGTGGAGGTGTCGAGGTTTGACATAGCGCCTTTGCCGCTAACAACGTCTCAACACGGGAAAAATGTAATTAGTTGCTTAAGCTCATCCAAAAAGCAGTCATGCCACAATCAATTCGGCTTAGAAGATGTGTCGACCGCCTTCCTACCTTTCAACTCCGGGCACTGAAAGAGACGATGACCCTCCTTGTGACACTTGAAGCAAAGTCCCTCCTCTTGGTGTCGTTTACGCTCATTAGGAGTCAAAACTCCAGCGATGGCACAGAAATCCACTCGATCATTGTTTGTAGAATATTAACCTCTGCCTACTCGATTGCCACGACCACGTCCTCGACCAGAACCATTACCACGTTGGCGCTTCGAGCCGTCAACGTCGGGGTTGTCAGACGGGCGATTCTTAGTAAATCGATTGCCTCGTGGGTTGTCAGTTGAAAGCGGTGCGTTCCTTGCACGTCCAAGATGGGGCGAATCAGTTACGAGGATACTCAGAAAAATCTGTAACTCCACGACCGGCATACTTTACCTCTTATGTTGAGAGCGACGAGATTTGGCTTGAGTCTAAAGCTGAAAAATCGCCAACCCATTGATGAAGCGAAAGCACTGAAAATCGTCCGTAAGAGGTTGACAAGACCTTCGTAAGAAGTAGTTGAAGGGATGAGTGTCGTCGGCGTAACTGTGACGAGTACAGTCATGCAACAGTACATTTCAGGACATTGTACAGGTACTCGTTACAAACGCTAATTCGTGCTTTTCCATAGGACGGACGTACAAACGTGGGTACGTCGCTACTGCAATATTCATAAGGGTGCTGATGCTACAGTACGACCAGTACCTCCCGGTACGTACTAGATATGCATAAGTAATCTAATTAGCCAGATGACGCGCCAGAGCGAGCTCTTCGATGCAGAAGGAGCCGCGTCGTGAAACCCAATGCTAGGCAGGCCGCGTCTCAGGACAAATGACGGCAGTTAGACAGCCCTAACGCTTGACACGTAAGCGTAGCTTGCATGCGTAAGCAATATGGGGCGGAAACCTATTTAAGCCCAGTGCATTAGAGGGAGGTGACAGAACCTTTTAACAATTCCATTGTTCACTTACAACATATACTGCTTAAGTACATCAGTGAAACATCTTTCACCATTGCCTCTCGACAACATCATTTTGCCATCTTGCAACGACAGAAGTAGACAGATTAGAACTGATTTGTGCTAGCGTTTAGCTCGACGAGGCTAACCGCCACATAACGCAACACTCCTTGCGTAAGTCCAATCAATGAATCTGTAGCGTCATCCCGGATGTTAGGCAGCATGGACATCTTGCGAATCTCTATAACCAAAGACTCGAAATTGTTTGGAATGGTACTCTGCAACTTACGATCAAGCCACTTATTGTTCAAAGGGTCACAAAACTGGGACATAACCCAAACGACAACGTTGTATGAATCAAGACTAATGCCCAACATGACGCAACGTTGCGGCTGCATCTCCAACCAATCCTCAAACTTCCGCGCGTCTTGTCCAAACTGGGAAGTGGCGTTAATTGCAGCCTTGCGCTGCGTCTATGTGGGCATTTTGCTCAGTCCAACAAAGTTGGTTACAAGGGCCGAAATTCTCATGTGTAAATTTGTAGGCGTCTCATCACAAAGCTGATTGACGTAACCCTTAATCAACATCCACACCGATCCAAAATCTGCAGCCGTAAAGCGAGACTGAAAGAAGAGCTACATTGGTAGCAAATAATCTTGGCGAATGTAGATATGTCGCGACAAGACAGTTGCTCGAAAGGGCTGCCATTGAGCAACGAATCCAAGATGTAACTACTTGTATTTACGTTGAGACTCATTAACACGGGCCGTGACAGACGGTGTAAGTGTCAACATGTCCAACGAAGCCGGAACAACGTAAGTACCATCGGGATGAATGGTCGACTGAGCAACCACGGCTCGCTCGACTTTAGCTGGTGTACGCAGGTAAGCGGTAACGCACGGTGCATTAACACAAGCCGGGTAAACGAACACGTGATGTAAGTTGGTCACTAGACAAGGGAGCTCGAACAAAGGCTCAAGTCAACACGGTCAAATCGTCGACGGTAAGAGTAAGGGTAGTTTCCGCGAATAGTTCATGAACATCCGCGTCGGCATGTTCTTCTTTAGGCGCAATGCCACCGGCAAGAAACTACGATTTACCGGTACGAGGTTCGCACTGTAACACGAGGTTCATGTCCAAGGCCTTGGTTCCTGCGACATGTAGTACGACAACAACGTCATAACCGGGACCAATGGAAGCCATGTCGAATTAAGCAAGCATCGTCGAATATAGCAACACCGAAAGCGTGTGAAAATCAAGACGCTCCGACACTAGTGTCAAAATTCGCCTCCCAAGCTAACTGTTGACACAAATATCTTGTTACTTGGTGCTCTTGTCATTGCAAGTGAGAGTGTAGATGAGGAAAAATGGATGATGTTTGACGGTTTAGTGTGTTTTGACAATGGAATATAATTAAACGAAGAAATTGTAAAGTGAGTATGTCAACTCTCTCTCTCTCATGCACTAGGCTGAAATTGGTCTAGCATGGCTAGCTCTCGACTGATCTCGCGTGGTCTACGAGGCGGGCGCTAGGGCTCTCGTAACTGTCAAAACAAACTAGCGACGCGGCTTGTTTGTCTCGGGAAATCAGACCGGCGCGTCGTCTAGCAAGTTATATTAACTATGCGTAAATGTACGTACCGGGAGGTACGGATAGAACCGCGCTATGTAGTAGTACCCTCGATCTAAATTGCAGTAGCGACGTAGCCGTTGTACGTCCTTTTTGTGGAAAAGCACGGTTAAGAATAGTAGCGACTACTTGCACAAGTCTTGTAATGCATTGTTACATGACAATGCTCGTCACAAATATTAGCGTATGAACGGATGTGATGCATGTTCACTAGGTTATATAAGGAGCGGCGGCTGTCGATGCTGTCGCTCACTTCTCCTAAGTTTCTTATCATCATGTAACTATCGCTACCATGCATCCCACGCACGCGCCAACATGCATGGCGAGCAGGGGGATGTGGCGCCCTCCCCGACCGTGCTCCGACAACAGACCCCGCTGAAGCCCACGCATTTCAGTATATGTACGGGTACTGGTGTACCGGTGGCGACTATGTAGTATGTAGGCGAAATAAAACCATGTTGATTACAATAAGCGCTATAGAGACGAAATAAAACTAAGGGTATTACGTTTGGCATGTATATTTGTGGGGAAAAACGGGAGGGCAATACTGATGCCGTGGCATTCCTTAATGTTTCTCGGGCTTACCCCCGTCCTATATAAAGCGAAAAGGCACGCGTGCCGCGTGGTCATGTAAGTGTTTTGTACGTAATGTTACAATTTACACGTAGATGTACGTCACGCGACCACGCGTGCATCGCGTGACACGTAATTAGTTGTAAGGGGCACGCAGAGGCCGTGTGACAAGCACGCGTGGTCCCTGTGGCCCGGGATCTAGTGAAACCTTCGTCGCCCAACCCCATGCCTCACCGCCACAACCACCATTATTCCTTGAAAATCACCACAAAATAAACTTTAAATGTAAGGGCTATAACTAGCTTCCCCTCTTTCACCCGCCGGTCGCCGATTTGGGGACGGACGGTAGTGATCGCCCGCCGCTACGATGCGGTCCACCGGCCGGCGCCTACTCCCGACGCGATCTTTGGGGGTCTTGCCTAGGCTAACGGAGAATAATGAGAAAAGGTCACAATGTGTGCTTCTAGGGATGCATGGGTAGATACTTGGTGAACAACAATTAGGTTGTCGCTTGTTGAAAGTCATGTAGTAGAGCGTGTAAGTGCGGGTGGGATAGCGCGCTCCCATCGTTGAATTGACCGGTGCGCGCGAAGCAAGACAAGGTGCGGGTATGTATGGTTAGAGGCAAACGGTGGCGCTATTGACATGCTAGCGATAAAGGTAGGATTCTTTCGCCATCACGTGCCTCCGAGCCATCATGGCCTACTAACTAGTCGCTAGCGGTAGTTGCGCTACTAGATGAGGTCAACATCATAGGCGGTCATAGGCGATCATAGGCGGCCGCGCGGGGAACCGATCACTATCATCCGTCCCCCAATCGGCGACCGACGGGTGAAAGAAGGGGAGGCAGTCACATTTTAACGTTTATTTTGTGGTGCTTTTCAAGGATTAATGGTGGTTGTGGCGGTGAGGCGTGGGTTGTGTGTTTGTGTGAAGAAGGTTCCACAAGATCCCGGATTTCCGGGACACATGGACCACGCGTCCACGCAAGACCACGCGTGCTTGTCACATTTACAGCTAGTGACATGTTACGCAAGGCACGCGTGGTTGCGTGGCGTACTTCTACAGGTAAGTTGTAACTTTATGTACATAAAATGTACAAGACCACGCGGCACGCATGCCTTTTCGCTTTGTATAGGACGGGGGCTAGGATGGTGGGGTTTGTTGTTCTTCCCTCCTTTTTTCCTTATATTTTTTACTTGGTGGTTTCCACTTCTTTTTATGGTCAGATTGATTCGAATCTAGAGGTTTGCATATCCAATATCAAGTGTACGGGACAGTAACTCTAGCGGTTACTGTTACCGTTAATATCGGCGCGTCTCACCTGCAGGGCAACCACCTTGCCCGAGCAGTTAGACACAGCCAACGACCAACGACTTCCCCAACGGTCAGCTCTAGCTAGCCCGTGCCTTATAAGCCGTAGCTAGCCACGAGCCTAGGCACACTCTGCTTTCGCGCTCAGCCAATCTAGGCTTCGCGCGAATGCAGTCTCGACTCTAGTAGTCGAGCAGGGTGTCAGTTTTACCTTTTCGTCCCATGCGCACTCGAGCGTCACGCGACACTTCCCCTCGCTCAGCTACGCAGTTCCCTAATATGCAGCCTGAGCAGTCTACGTCCGCCGCAGCGGCCGACCCTCACGCTACCACACTCGAACAACGCACAGCCGAACAGATTCGTACGGCAGTTTTAGCATCGGAGCAACGGATAACTGAGCAGTTTTTGGCGGCTAACGCTGCCTTACTCGCCCAGTTCCGGCAGACGACAGCCACACCTGCTACTACTGATCAACAGCAGTCCATTCCCACCGACGCGACCACAGCGACGGAGGGTGGTAAGGAGGCCCCCGAGCCACCTATCGACCTGCTCGACGACGAACCCGACCCCTCCGCGGCCGAGTTCGTCGACTTCACCTACTACGGCGAAGTCATCCCAGCCGGCCTCGAACGTCCCCCTCGCGACGTCGAAGAGCCACGTCTGTGGACACTCACGGACGACACCGCCCGCACTCTAAGCGACAAACGCACCCAGGCAGCCTACGACGAGTACCTACACATTGGGTGCTATGCCTTCTTCGACAGCTGCGCCAACGCGGCAATTGGCGAGGCTCTGGACACGCTGTCGCACGGCACACCTTTACCGACAGAGCAGGCGGCAGCGATTACCCTCATCCGAGCGGGTCATCGCACCCACATGGCGACGGAGGAGGCCGCCCGTACTAGATTGGGCTTCCTCCGCCTCACCAAGGGCGGACAAACGAGCACGGATGCGGACCGCGTCTTTGCCGAACTGGCCCACGAGCGCTTCTGCCGACCGCGCCCTACCGCGGTCTCCGGCACATTGGATGCGCTTCGCCAAGCGTTCGTCGACCGCACGCTGGAAGTCAGCCTACACGCCGCCAGCAAGGCCGCCGCCGGAGCTGCCTTCGCAAAAGTCACACCAGACAAGCCTCCCGGCCCCGACGCGCGAACCCGCAAAGCCGCCGCCGACAAACGCAAAGCCGCAGCAGCAGCAGCAGCGGCAGCCCGCTCTACCCCGCCACCCAGGCCGACCGACCCGGCTAAACCCTCGACCAAGAAATGACGGTGTGGTCCGCCGCGCCGATTCCTGCTCCCCGACGTCTTCCTACATGCGCCACCGCGTGCGTCGAAGATGGCGGGAGTGGGAGCGCATCGGCGCGAGCGGCCAAGTCCTAAACTGGATCCGCCATGGCGTCCGCGTGAAGTTCAAGCAAGGCCTACGCCCCAAGCCCTTCAACCACGGCATCTCTATGCTCGACGCGACGCCGGCCCAACTCGAGTTTCTAAACTCGGAGCTCCCCCGCTTCGAGGCTTGCGGTGCTTGGGAGCGGGCGGACAACCCTCGCTACGTTTCCCGGATGTTTTTAGTTCCAAAACCCGGGTACAACCAATGGCGTTTGATTATCGACCTTCGAGAACTCAACCGTTATTGCTCGACCTTCACCATGACGTGCGAGACGCTCAAGCACCTACGTCACCTCTCGCGTCCGGGCGACTACTTCGTCTCCCTCGACCTTGCCGACGGGTACTACACCCTTGGCATCCGGGAGGAAGACCGGGACTTCTTCACGGTCAACTACCGCGGCACGCTATGGCGCCTAGCATGCCTTCCCATGGGCTGGTCGGGTTCGGCTTACTACTTTTGCAAGCTAACTCAGGTGTTCACGAACCACCTACGTCGCCCCCCGCAACCGGTGCCAGCGGCTACTTCCCCCCACAGTCGCCGCCCTACCAAGCGCTTCCTCCGAAACGCGCGATGGCGTGGGACTCGACTACTCCCCTACATGGACGACTTCCTTTTCCTCGCCGACTCCTACGCGGACGCCCTCCTACTGCGACAGCGCGTCCAAGCCCTCCTCGACACCCTCGGCCTCGAACGCAACCCCAAGAAAGGCGTTTGGACACCGACTCAAGTGGGCGACCATTTGGGATTAACGGTGGACCTCCAACACGGCATGTTTCGCGCCCCGCCCGCAAAACTCCACCAGCTCGCGCAACAAGCCTCTTCCCTACTCGGACGAGCCGCTTCCAACGCCCGATGGCTGCCTACACGCCACCTTGCGGCTTTCGCCGGAAAAGCACAGTTCCTCTACCTCGCAATCGCCCCCGCGCGCTTCTTTTTGCGCGAACTCCACGACGTGTTAGCCACACGGGTTGGGTGGGGCGGACGCGTCCGCCTCACCCACCAACTACGCCGAGACCTCGAGTGGTGGCGCACGGTCCCCACTCAACACAACGGCCGGTCCATCTACAAGCCTATCGAGACCGCCTACCTCCACGCCGACTCGAGCGCCTACGGTTGGGGTGCCGTTCTAAACGAGGACTCCAACTATCAAGCCCGGGGCTTTTGGAGCGCTACCGACCGCCATCAACACATTACGTGGAAGGAACTTCGAGCGGTGCGACACGCGGTGGAATCTTTCCTACCCCAACTCCGAGGCCGGCAAGTCCTCCTACACGAGGACAACACGGCTGTGGTCGCCGCCCTCACCAAGCTCACCTCGCGCTCGCCCGCCATGATGGCCGAACTCCGACGCCTATGGTACCTCCTCGACAGCAACGACATCAACATCCGGCCGCGCTACATCCGCTCGGCGGCCAACATATGGGCCGACGCACTAAGCCGCGAGTTGGACTACGAGGACTGGCAGCTCAACCCCCGTATTTTCACCCACCTGCAACGCCGGTGGGGGCCTCACACGATCGACCGTTTCGCGTCTATGCTCAACGCGCAGCTCCCCGCTTCAACGCCCGCTGGCGCGACCCACCTCTGCGAGGACGTCGACAGCCTCCGCCTCTCCGACGACGCGTGGCGCAGAGAAAACAACTACTGCAACCCGCCCTGGTCTGCCCTCCCTGCCCTCGCCGCCAAACTCGCCCAAGCTCAAGCCTCGGCCACGGTCATCGCCCCCTTTTGGCCCAACAAACCGTGGTACCACGCGTTCGCTCGATTGGCCACCGAAACGCTACACTTCCCAGCGGCGCGCGACCTATTCTTTCCCGGCAGGCGCGGCAAGCCCGAGGGGGTCGGGCCTCCCGCGTGGAGCATCGTGGCCTTTCGTCTCTAACCCCTTCGTGGCTCTACACCCGACGCGGAGCGATTGGACGGGCGCTTCGCCCGCAACAATTAAACGCCCCTGTACAGCGCGTGCCGCCTCTGCGTACAGGACCGCCCCGCTACGGCCTACGCCTCGAAGCAGCACCGGCGCCCTGGTCCGCCAATCTGGCTGAAACTTTCCAAGACCTCCTAGGAACCGACAAGCTAGGGGTTACGGCGGTCGCTCTACTCAGCAACTCCCTAGCGCCCTCGACGTACTCCAGCTACGACAGCGCGCTGCGGCAATTTTTTATTTTTTGCACACAGGAAAATATCGCCCCCCTACAGGCCACTCCCGCTACCATGGTACGCTACACCGCGTGGCTAGCCCTGCTCGGCACGGTCGCCGCAAGCTCCCTGCAACCCTACTTCTCTGCTGTCAACAAGTTCTTTCGAGACCACCAGCGCCAACCTATTGCGGTGGGCGACCTCCTGGCGGACGCCCGGCGTGGCCTCGAAATGCTGCAGCACCGCCTCATCCCCGCCACCACGCGCCTTCCTCTACCCGCGCCCGTCGCCCTCAACATCTTACAGGCCGCCGACACGCTGCACCTCACCCTTCCGTGGACACCCGCAGCGCTCTCCCAACTGCAACGTTTTCGAGCTTGCCTCGCTGTGTGCGTCAATTACACCTTTTTCTGCCGGGCCGAAACTGGCGCCCGTTGCCAAACAGGCGACCTAATCGTCGACAGACCTTCGCAGCAAATCTGCCTGTTCATAAGGAAATCTAAAGGCGACCAGCGCCGCGACGCCAGCGAAAAACAGGTTATCGCTATCCCTATCTCCGCCAACCCCGTCCTGGCGGACCTGCTCGACTACTACACGGAACAGCGCGCTACATTCTGCAATAAATTCTACAGCAAGCCACCCCCGCTCGCTTTCTGGAGTTTCTCACCTGCAGAACCCTCCGCCGATTGGGGTGCCGCGTCCACCATCTCCACCTGGCTCTCCCTCGCCCTCCTCACAGTCCACTCGTCCGCGCCCGCCGGCTTTAAATGGACGTCGCACAGCCTACGGAAAGGCGCGGCGTCCGCTGCCAGCTGCATCGGCGCGCCCCTCCCCGTAATCAAATTTATGGGTGGCTGGGCCAAGAACAGCTCTGTGACCGAAGGCAAATATATTGACCCAACCATGACCCCATCACCTGCTGCTTGGCGGTTCTTCGGCTGGCTCACTCCGTCCCCCCCGCAACACTAATTCTGGCTGTGCAAGCCTTTGGCTTTAGGTTACTGGCAAAACGTGCCCTAGGGTAAATGGTCAGATTGATTTGAATCTAGAGGTTTGCATATCCAATATCATGTGTACGGGACAGTAACTCTAGCGGTTACTGTTACCGTTAATATCGGCGCGTCTCACCTGCAGGGCAACCACCTTGCCCGAGCAGTTAGACACAGCCAACGACCAACGACTTCCCCAACGGTCAGCTCTAGCTAGCCCGTGCCTTATAAGCCGTAGCTAGCCACGAGCCTAGGCACTCTCTGCTTTCGCGCTCAGCCACCCTGTCTGTGGGTGTCTTTTGGCCAAATTGTAAGCAAGCTGACATCTTTGGCAAAACGTGCCCTAGGGTAAATTGTTAAGAAAATGTTTTGCGGGAAAGCCCGCAATGACCAGCATTTGAATTGCAAAAACCTACAGAACTGGATTACGAGAAAAACAATATGCGCACGGACAGGTTTAGGGTTTAAGAAGCGCTATACAAATACGAAATAAAACTCGGGCAAACATCTTTTCCTCTTTATTTATTCATTTTAAATATTGGTGGTCTCCGCTGCTTTTTCTTGTAAGAAAATTACAATGTCTTCTACAAAAACTATTGGAATTGCGTTTGACATGTTTTTTGTGGTGGGAAACGAAACAAGCCATCGTGAACGCAGAGGTTCCACCCGGCGTTGCTTCATTCCTTGCCTCTGCCACACTTATCCCGCTAGACAAGCTCGATCCCGAACAACGACGCGCACAAGAGCAAGAACTTCGCGACCAAAAGGGGACGTTGCGCCCGATTGGAATTGGCTCCGTTTTAGTTCGTTTCTCGAATCGCGCGCTTCTCGCCGTAATTGGTGACGAAGTGTCTCAATGGTTGGCTGCTCGGCACCAATTTGGCGTCGGCGTTCGCGGCGGGGTTGAGATCGTACAATTCATGGTTCGAGCCGCGCTTGACGCTTCACCGGACTGGGCGGACATGCAAGGCGACGCATCCAACGCGTTCAACGAGTTTCTGCGGCGTCCCTTGTTTGAGGAGTTGTCCGCAAATCCCGCGCTTCGACCGTTGCTCCGCGTCGCTACTATGTTGTATGGCCGTCCATCTACCTTGTACGTTTACGACTCATCAAATGCTCACGGCCCGGCCATGCGCATTCCGAGTACCCGCGGAGTCCATCAAGGTTGCGTCCTCGGGGCCATGTTCTTCGCAATTGTTGCCTCCAGGGTATACAAGCAATTGGCTGCGATTGCCCCGAACGAATCCGTTCTCTGCGGTTATTCTGACGATGTTCACTTCTTGGGACCCCCTCCGTCTCTCGTGGCTATTGGCGACGCTATGCCGGAGGCGTATGCTAGCGTTGGCCTCACCGTAACCATCCGCAAAAACTGTTTGTATTCCCCTTTGGGTGTCGGTGATGCTTTCGATAACTTACCCGACGGCCACATCATGCGGGGAGTAAATGTCTCCACGGAAGGGACGAAAGTATTGGGGGGGCCAATGGGTACATCCGATTTTGCTCGAGACGTGTTCGAAACGGCCTTAAGTAAGTATGAGGCCTACGGCGAACGTCTAAGGGGTCTAGCGGCTCACCGGCACACTCACACTGCGCTTCGTATCCATCAACATTGCAACCGCCGCTTCGGACACTTTGCCCGTACAGTCCCCCGAGGTCTTGGCAGGGGTGAGGGCTACGGTGACACCGTCGAAACATTCCTCGAGCGCGCTGACAATGCCACCCTAGATGTGGCGGCTGAGATATTGGGCCTTCCCGCATCTAGCCTACCCAGCAACACTCGCTCCGAAATGTCTCTTCCCATACGTTTCGGCGGCATGGGGGTGGGGGATTTGGCTGCCTTGGCGGATGCGGCCCATGTCGGAGCGGCCGGTTTGGCAGTGGGCTCAACTATTCGTTTCCTTACAACACAAGACGCTCGCGTGCGCGGGGATTCCCAAGACGATGTTCCAATGGAGCCGACCATGTATGGACGGTTAGCGAGTGCTATGACCACAGCGGTGTCCCGTAGGCATGGTACACCGGACGGAGACGACGGCGATAACGAACCCATGTGGTCGTTAGAACTCGCTTCGTCGTGGGCGCGCTTGGACGCTGCGTGCGGTTCTCACGCTCTCGCCGAGTCTGAACCTTTGATAACCACAGCCTTAGCGATGCTCCCCCCGAAACGTCCAACGGTGGCTCGCGCCGGCTGCGTTGCCGAAGCCCGATCAAACAACGAGCAGATTGCCCAGTCCCTTGATGGCCTACCCTCGCTCGTCCCTCTTTCTGCGTTTGCCACGGACATCTTTCCAAAGCTACAAGCCGACATCAGTGAGCGTGTCAACTTGTTTCGCTTCGCGAAGCTCGCTCCCACGTTTTCCAACCGCGCTCGGCCGGAGTCTAGGCGTTTTCCATCTCGTCTCGGCCACGGCGCCCTTGCGTTTTTGGCTTCGGACCCGCCTACTTCGGGTCGCCTGGGCGAGCTCCGTGAAAAGTTCCCTGAGCACTACGACGCAGTTTTCCGCGTCGCGGTCTGTCGCATCTTCGGCCTACCCTCATCTCGCATCCTCTCTTCTCTACGCTCCCCCACTGCTTGTGCTTCTTGCCATCTCTCGGTTCAAGCTATGCGGGGTGCGTTCTCGTCGGCGGGTGTTGACATGTCGGATGATGCGTGGGCCACTGCTCTTGCGGACCATTTGGCTCGTTGCGGCGGAGATGCTTCGGTCCACACCGCTCACTCTTGGTTAGTGACGGCCCTTGCGGAAATCATCTCCGAGGTTCGTGGCGCACTCGGGGTTGGCGTCGAGGTCCTCACAGATCCCACGATGTTAGTTCAACTCCCCAACGGCAACGACGGTCTCCCCGCGGATGTGGGTGTCTTGCACTATCACGGCATCCGAGGCTCAAAACTTGCCCTCGATGCCGTGGTTTCCGGTTTGTCCGGCGTGTCTAGCCCCCCGTCACCCGAAGTCGCTCTCCGCCGTGCTGAGAAGACCAAGTTCGAGAAGTACTCGGAGGGGTTGAGGAGTCGCCCCGACATCCGCTTCATTCCCTTTGCAGTCACGGAATTTGGTACTCTTGGCGGCCACGCCACGGCTTTCTTGACGGAGCTAGCCAAGCAGGCAGCCGCATCTAAAGGGATGCATGTGGGCAAGTCGTTGGCCTCCTGGCGTCGAAAGGTCTCTCTCGCCGTCCATGTTGCTCACGCGGACAACGTCTTGCGTGGTTTGTCCGCCGCTGCGGACGGCACGGAGGCCGCTTCTTCCTCGGCTGGGATGCCTTCTCCGGCCACGGCGCTCTTCACCCGCGCCATGGGCCGCAAGCGTCCCCGTGCTTCCTCGAGCGGCGCGTGAGGCGCCGCTTGTCGCCTCCAAGTGTTGCATTCTCGGCGTGGCTTAAGAGTTTCCTTAGTATAATCTGCTAGGTTTATGCACAATGTAGTGCTTTCCTTTTGCTGTGCTTTGGATTCCGTGATCCTCTTGTCACTCTTGCCCTCTTGTTTCCCCTCCCACTTTCCCTGTCCGTGCTCATATGGTTCTTCTTGTAAGCAATAATGGGAAACAGGACGAGGGTAGGCCTGTGGCATGCCTTCCTCTTCCTCGGGCTTAGGGCGGTGGGGCTTTTTGTTTTTTCCTCCTGTTTCCCTAATTCTTTTTATTGGTGGTTTCCACTTCTTTATCTTGTAAGAAAATATTTTGCGGGAAAGCCCGGCAATGACCTGGCAGAGTGATTTGGTGCCAGCCTGGATGGACATCGATATCGCCAATTCTCAGCGCCACATCGATCCACATATCGATGATCGATCACGCGCAAGGACATCGACAATACATACAGCACCCCAAGACACGTCACTCCAAAACGCCGTATACTCACAACATCGGTTGTACGAATGGCATCGATGCTGTGCAATCACTCAAGCGGCCCAGGCAGCAGCCCCGCTGATACTTTATTGGTGATCATCGATATCCCCCCCGGACCGGCCGGGTTATTGGCTCTCGCGAGACCACCCCGCCGTCGATCCCTTAGGTACACTCTGCGGCCCGGCCGGCAGCGTCGTTACCAGTGGAAGGGAAGTGTACGTTAGCTTTGTAACAAAAGCAGCGGTAAACACGTCCCGGGCGGGGGCGAAGCGTGCACGGTGCGCCAGGCAGGGAACGCGTTATCACCGCCTTCGTCGACCTCGCTTGCCTTGGGCTGGATCTCGGCTATTTAAGAAAATCATGCTACAAGCACATTTTGACACCCACGACGACGTTGGCGCTCTCATTGCGTAGATGAAGGCCGGGGAGACCGTAAGTCTGCCGGAACGATACCTCTACACGAGCTCGTAAATCAGGTGAGGTTCATATATATCTGTGGCATGGTATGGTCGCGAAAGTGTTTAAGGGTGTGAGAGAATGTTCGAGACGCTCCTGCTGCATCAGTGCATCAGTTGTGACGCTCGCGCATCATATGTTGGCGGGACGGCGGTGTGCGCTGTGCTTTGATTTTGTTTGTTGAAATATGCTGCTCCTTTTGCCGGTTTGCCGGTTTTTTAGGACCTGCGCACGTAGTTCAGTACTCTGCTGCAGACTTTCTTTTATAATTGAACCGAACAGAATGAATCTTAAAAGGTGGTTTTAGAATAATTCCAATCATATTCTGATATTAGCCACTCTACGAGTACAAGTACCTTCAGGCAGGCAGTCCTCAGCAGTAACTATTATGAGATTCCTGTATCTTTTCTGTCCCCAAATAATAAATAATAATTTCTAAAAAACTATTTTCTAAAAATTTGAATTCAAATTCTTTTAATAAATTCTTTTCTGTCCCGTACTGCCAGTACCCGTATTTCCCGGCAAGTCCCGTACTGCCCGTACCCGTACTGCCGCACTCTCGGACGACTGCCCGGCAAGTCCCGTACTGCCCGTACCCGTACTGCCGCACTCTCGGACGACTGCCCGGCAAGTCCCGTACTGCCCGGCAAGTCCCGTACTGCCCGGCAAGTCCGGTACTGCCCGTACCCGTACTGCCGAACTCTCGGACGACTGCCCGGCAAGTCCCGTACAGCCCGTACCCGTACTGCCGAACTCTCGGACGACTGCCCGGCAAGTCCCGTACAGCCCGTACCCGTACTGCCGAACTCTCGGACGACTGCCCGGCAAGTCCCCGTACTGCTACCCCGCAACGCCCCCTCCAGGCTGTCGGCCGACCGACATGCGCTGCCGCAACGCCCCATCCCCAACCCACTCCCCCCCAAAAACAACCCGGTACCCTCCGAAAGGGTACTAATAATTGTCGCTAAATGGCACCGGTACCGGTGCTTACTCTACCGCTCGCTCCACACCGGGGAGGACGGTACCGAGTACCAAGTACTCCAGCAAAACTGTTTATTTCTTATATAGCTATAGGGACCTTACTCTAAAAACATAGCAAACTTCTAAAACGTCCTGGTACTCGGTACCCTGGTACTCTTCTTTTTTGTTCGCAAAAAAATAAGTAAAGAGTACCGATGCCCGTTGCTAACGCAACACCTCAAACCACACCGGGGCCTCCGCACAGTACCGGGTTGCACCGCCGGCCGGCCGGCCGGACCGCCTCCGCCTCCGCCGACCGCAACCACTCACACCACCGCCGAGGAGGAGGATTTTAATATCGCAGCACGCCGCTGTACTTAGCGACTGTACATAGCGACAGATTGAAATTAGCGACTGTACATAGCGACAGATTGAAATTAGCGACAGTACATAGCGACAGACTGTGATTAGCGACACACGCGAGTGCCCCCCGATCGAGCGCCCCGCCCGCCCCGCCCGCCCCGCCTATAAAAACGCCGCGCACGCCACAATTCCGCTCACACCTTCAAGCTCTATAGGAATCTCCCCGTGCCCAACCCGAGATCCCCGGGGTCGCTAGGGAGGCATCGTAGCGAGCAAGGCAAGCTCGTCCGTCCGCAAGATAATAATTCCGGTGTGGCTTCGGCCACGGGGTTACTTGCACTAGGACGAGCTTGCCTTGCTCGCTAAAGGGTGCCTATATCTTGTTGGTGTCTTCTTCGGGATCCCTACCTTCGGGTATTGCGTGTGGCTTCGGCCCGACTCGTTGAATGCTTGCATGTCATGATTTGCTAACGTGTGCTTGCAGGTCGTCGTCACCACCAAGGACGGAATTCACCCGCCCCGCCCCGCCCCGCCCCGCCCCGCCCCGCCCCGCCCCGCCCCGCCCCGCCCCGCCCCGCCCCGCCCCGCCCCGCCCCGCCCCTTGTCTATTTTCGCGAAGGAAGGACCGTAACTATTGCTTGGTGTGCTTGCAGGTCGTCAATGCTTTACCGGTGTTTTTAAACACCACCAAGCATGGAATTTTCACTTGTCTTACGAGGTCTTTTAATTAAATTTCATTTCCAAAACCCAAATGCTCCCGCGCCGACTCCTTGCACTCACGCATTTACTCGCGGAATAAGCTGTCGTCGCTCACGATGCGAAGCCCCGAGTAGCCGCGCACTTTTTTGTTATTGATGGACTTCTTAGCGGAAGTGACGCCGAGCTCGGTCCTAATGATGGTGCCGAGCTTGGTGCTAGAGATGTCTAGCCCGCGCTCCTTCGCGGCGGCGGCAATTTCCCGGCAGCTCACAAAGTCGCCCGGGTTACCTAGCGTTAGCCAATCGCTCACCCCCTCCACCGCGTCCTCATCCCCTTGGCACCACATCTTCGTGTACTCGACGATAGACGGCGTCAAAGCCGGGCGTTGGTCGACGTAGGCGTGGCAAATCATGTACGCGAAAGCCGGCGCCACGTCCGCGCGCTGAATGAAGTCACCAATACATGGGTCGCCCTTGTGCACGCAACTCAGGTGCTTGAAGGCCTCGTACTTTTCGCCGAGCAGGTAGCGCTCCGTCATCTCGATGAACACCACCCGGTTTTGGGTGGCGTCGTCGGTCTTGAGGTTCATTATCTCGGGCATGTCGTTTGCGAAGGCCCACGCCGTCCCTTGCATCTTGAACTGCATCTCGTCCCGGTGGTTTTGCCGCCCGGAGAAGGTGTCGCCGCCGCTGGAGAGCTCCTTAATGGTGTTGTTGTCGATCTTTATGCCCGGCCCCATTTTCAGCTCCGAGGTGGCCAGCAGGCGGTGGTTCCGGGCCGCCACCATCCAGGACATCGCCTTCGCGGCGTCGCCGGAGCTGCTGCCGGAGTAGATGAGGTTGGCGCTTGCGATCGAGCCCTTGTAGTCGCCGAAAGCCTTAGCGTTCAACTCCATCCAGCCGGACTTCCCGCTGTTCCCGTTGCCCACGACGAAGAAGAAGCGCTTGTCCTCCACGGCGCCGGCGTAGCTCCGGGCGGTGCTCTGAAGGACGAACTCCGCGTTGTCGCCCCACAGCCGGTCCACTATGCGCTCGCGGACCTCGGCGACAACCGCCTCCACCTTGCTCCGGGCCTCGTCGGTCGTCGGGTAGTCGTGACTTAGCTTGTAGAAGACAACAATGTCGGGGGAGAAGGGCAACAACGTCTGCGTGCGGAGGTCGTACACACCGTTGTTCCACGCGACGCGGCCCTTGCCCGACACCTCGGCGTCAATCAACAAGCGGGGGTCATCCTTTACGAAATCGCGGATCAGGTCCATCACCCGGCGGATCATGGTCACGAAGCGCGCGTGCACGCCGACGTAGGCCGTCGCCCTTTCGATGAGCTTGCGAAACCCATCCATGTTCGTCCGGTCGCGGTAGCAGCCGTCCGCGGGGTCGTACACGTACAGCGTCCCGTTGCATGTCACCGCGCGGTAGCCGTTGTCCTCAAGCCACTCGAGAAAGGCGTACGTCGCCTGCACGTCGTCAAGTCTCTTGAGCGTGGAGGAGGCCGCCATCGACCAAGCCGCCGGCTCCTTCGCCGGCGCCGCAGCTTTCTCCGGGGGCACGGCGAAGGGGAACTCCGAGCCCGGCGCGTGGCTAGGCCGGAGGGCGGCCATCGCCGCTCGGTACTCTTCCGGCGAGTCTGTGCGGGCAAAGCGGTGGAGGCTCCCTATGTTGACGGAGGCGCCGCGCTCGGTATTGGCCGACATGTACATCTTCTCGCACTCGCGTTCGACGAACTTTGCCGGGCAGCCGCGCGACCACTCCTTGTACAACTCCAGTCCGCCCGCCGAGAGCCCGCACGCGTTGCCGGTCCCGAACCCCACGCGCATCCACCGCTCCCGGTCGTCCGACCGCTTGATGAGAGGCAGCAACACGGCGACGTCCGCTAAGCTCGCCGCGGGCTGCTGCTGCTGCTGCGGGCTGCTCGCGACTGGTGGGGGCACGGCGGACGGTCCACACCCTTCCCAATCGTCTTCCACCACCTGCGCGACGTAGTCCTTCACATCGTCGTCCGGCCGCTCCATCGTGAGCAGCCGCCCGTCCGCCGCGTCCTTCCGGCCGTTGACGCACGCTAGCAGCCGCCGCCGCGAGTAAACGGACATGTCCCACTGGATGCGGTTGTTCGGGTAGTTCGCGTACGCCGCGTCCAGCAGCCGCGGGATCGTCGTGAAGGGCACGGCGAGGCCGGAGAAGAAGGGGCGGAAGGACAGCTTGTAGCGGCCGTCGGGCGTCGCGCCATGCCGAGTAGCGATCTTGTACGACAGTTGCATATCCCCACCCGGGAGTTCAGTAAGCAAACGCTTCAGCAACGCCGTTTGATACTGAACGTAGTCCGCTATGCGGCGCTTCTCCTCCGCCGGCGGCTCGGCGTCGTGGTACTCCTCATAGTCCAGAAATAGCTTTGTCTCGACGTCGTCCTCGAGCAGCTCGCGGAGGACGTTGTCAGCGTGGAGCTTCTCGGCGAGCGCGTCGGGCGCAACCGACTCCACGTTATTCCAGTTGTTGAGGGAAACGAGCTTGACGGAGAGAGCCATGGCTGATGATTTATAATACCCCGGAGAAAATAATTTGCGGCCGTCTCAAACGCACCTGCGTTTACGCGGACTCCTCTGCCTGCGCCTGCGCCTGCGCTTCCGCCCGCTTCTGCGCTTTCTTTCGGTGGTAGCGTTCGAGGTTGGTGGCCTTCCGTGCATCCGCGTTGCGCTGGTAGTAGCGGCGGCTCCGCTCCCGGTCCTTTTCGAGGTAAAGCAGGTGTACCTTTGCTATGCGCATAAGTTCGCCGGCGGTCAGCCGCTCAACATACTCGGAGGACGCCATCGCTCGCTTTGTTTCCCCCAAGAAGAGAAATTATTTTCTCCTGCCGCGCGTTTCAGCCGCGTTCGGGACAGAAAAATATTATCTCCTGTGGTGTCAAGAAGCCCGCAGACATGCCAGACTCGCCCGAGGCCAAGCGCGCGCGCGCCAAGGCGCACTACGCCGCGAACACCGAGGAGCAGCGCCTCAAAGCGAATATTCGCAGCATCCTCAAGGGGAAGAAGCCCAACGCCAAGACTCTAGCCGCCTACCGCTGGGGCGAGCGCGAGGTCAACCGCATTCGCTCTATGGACGCCAACTTCCGCCAAGTTCTCGAGCATATCCACGGCGTTGACCTGCGGAAGGTGTACGCCAACGCGACCCCGCTGCCGGCCATCAACCTCCCGCGCGTGCAGGTCGCCCCGGCGCCGGTGCCGCCGCCCCGCCCCGACTACCCTCAGTGCCTTGAGGACACTCCGGAGAAGGGCACCAACACGCCAATCACGTGGGCGCAGATCGACAGCTTTTGGAGCGCCGCCGTGCAGAAGCACAACATGGGGTCCAACAGCGCACGCAAGGTGATGCGCGACGGCCAGCTCGTGGCGGAGAACTACTCCCGCGGCTACCTCGACGCCGTGCGCCGCACCTTCCGGCAGCTGCGCGAGGATATGGCGGGCGCGCAGCCCGAGGACAACGCCGTCCCGGTCCTGCGCGACGCGGAGCGCGTGATGGCGTGGCTGCGCGCCCGGTACTCAAAGAGCGACGTGCAGGTGCAGGCCGACGCCACCGCGGTGGACAGCGCCGTCGGGGCGGTGGCCGGCCGCGACGACGACGAGGACGAGGAGGTGTCCAGCGGCGCGGTGGCAACCTCCGTCGCCGGCGCGCGCTCCCGGGCGCGCACCAAGTCGACGGCGCTCAAGCAGGTCACGCAGACGTACTCGGTGAAGCTCGGGCACATCGCCACCACCTTCGGCGCGTGGGGCGCCTTCCGGAACTCCCTCGGGACGGACGTCCTCCAGGCCTACCGAGGCACCTTCGGCGAGGGCGAGGTCGGCTTGATGCAAGCCCTTCAGGCTGATAAGGAAGTGCAGGGCAACAAGCCGAAAAGCGACCTCCACGCCGTCCCGAGCTATGAGATGCTCGTCCGCTACCTCCCGCGCATCAAGACGGCGCTCGGCCCCTCCACCGCCTGGCTGGCAGCCTTCCTGCAGGTGAAGCTGCTCGGGCTGCGCGACAACCTCGGGGGCATCGAGATACGCGCCGACGACGGCCGGCGCTTCGACCCGGCGGTCGGCGACCCCTCCCGGGACGATTGGTACAACCGCAACACCGGCGAAATATACGTCGCGCATTTCAAAACTGGGAAAAGCCGCTTCGGCACGCCCTACTCCTTCAAGCTCTCTCAGCACCCCGACATCAAGGCCGCCGTGGACGAGACGCTCGCGCCGGGCCACCCGGAGGCCGGCCGCAAGTGGCTGGTAGGTATCGGCCGCAAGAAGGACGGGCTGCCTCTCCCCGCCGGTCCCAAGGTGAAGAAGGCATTCACCGCCGCCGGCCTTATTTTCAAGCAACTCAACAACGGCCGCCTCATCGACACCTCCGTCACCCCGCTGGACGTGCGCCATGCCCAAGTGACTTGGAAGCACCGCGAGATGTCGCGCCGCAAGCCGTCGCTCACCGCCACGCAAATCAGCGAACAGATCGCCGGCTTCTTCAACCACGCGAGTGACGTCAACATCGGCTATTTGCGCAAGACGTTTGACAGCCTCGATAGCCACCTAGCCACCAAGTCGAAGACCATGCTCCCGACGGGAGCCTTGCCACCCGTGCAAGAGGATGAGGCTGAGGAAGAGGAGCGGTTGGAGGAGCGCCGGGAAAGCAACGCCAAAGCCACAACGAGCGCCCCCACCCGCGCCAAGAAGCAGCCGGTCAATGCGCTCAGCGCCCGAGCGCCCCCGATTGCAAAGCGAGCTCGCAAGCAAAAACCCTCACCACCCAAGCCAGCTTCCCCGCCGCCCGCCCGCGGCTTGGCGGGCCAACGCCCAGTGCGCAAGCGTGTCCCGACGCGGAGGGCAGCGGAGTCGGCCCAACAGCAGAAAACGAGGCGCCGGCGTTCATAACTTAGCTACATAAACATGGTGAAATCCTGTTCCAAACGGTCACGCACCTTGACAGTTGTAGAAGCCACAGTAAACACATTAGAAGCTATTGTGACGCGCAGTGTAACTTTGACGTTCAAAATCTCATCCAATGAGCCGGTAGACAAACCAAAGGCTGGAAACGATTCCTGTACCAATAGATCAGTGCCGGTCATGTCCCAACTTAGGCTTGTGGTGCTTCGACCCTTGAGAAATATAAAGCCCGTCGATTTTCGACATGAAAAGGTGAGCTTTACTTCCGTAATAAGGTCAGTGTGATTCTGCAGAGATGCTGGAAATAGAAAATGCAATGCCCTCGCCTGACCCACCGTAAGCATTTTTGAGTTATCATCCTCGCTGTAGATTACTCTGAATGGGATCTCCTCTTCTCTCATCTCGGCCGCTAGGATGCTGATTATATGGCCCATTTGTGTTGATAATGTGCTAATTTGACTCAACAGGTCCTGTTTTTGTGCGTCCACGTATGATCTCGTGTCCGTTTCGGTGTCATCCACGTATTTCTTTGTGGCAGCATCGGTATCACTTGCCGGGGCGCCTACCCCCTGTATACGCGACCCACTGAAGTATGCATAACTATATACAGTTAGATATGAGCAATAAATGTGCCGCCATGGCGCGGACAGACTTCCTATATCGAGTTGGGAGGCATTCGGAACCAGATTACTTCCTACGCTCACCGTTGTGTCGCCACTGAATCGGTCCGTCCATGTCGGCCTCTCCCTAATGCCGCTCCAATCCGACCACATCGCATTCGCTGCGACGTAATCGCGCATGAATTGGAGCGGTACTGCCTCATCGTCTTCGTACGGTGATTCAGAAACCCGCACCCGCTGGAAATAACCATTCACAAAACGTCGGTTTTCACGCCCAATGCTGACGTAGGACCGAAGGAATTCATATGTGATAGCCTCGTCGTCATAGTACGGATCGTTTTCCCCGAGGCGCACGCGCTGGAAGTAGCCAAATAAAAATCGCCTCAGGTTCTGCCCCAGATTGTACGTCGAGTCCGCCGACGGTGTCAAGGAATCATACAGTACTAAGTCAAAATTTGAGGTTTGCACGGGGTCCATGAACTGCCCGATGTCATCGTATGAAATCTTGGCCAACCACGTTGGTTTATCATTGATCCCACTCCATGACGTTGTACCGTTATCGTCAACGTACCCTTTCGTTGCGGCATCATGGTACGATATCGGGGCTGCGACGTTCGTGATGCGATTGTTGCCAGCGTCGATTCCCTTGTCGGCGAATATCTCCTCCACGTAAAAGCGCCGCCACCGGGCGTAGGGGTCGCCAAGGTCGTACACGCCTTGGCCGTTGGGGATCAACAGGCCACACCGAAATTTATTCCCCCCGATAGTAACGGTGTCCGTTGTGCCCCCCAGTGATATGTAGTTCGTCCATGAGGGTCTGCCTTGAAGTTCCGCCCACGTTGCATCCCCTCCGTCCACACCGTCAACCCCATCGCGGCCGGGGTCGCCTTTGTCACCTTTAGCACCATTGTTACCAGGGTCGCCTTTGTCGCCTTTAGCACCGTTGTTGCCGGGGTCGCCCTTGGGGCCTGGTGGACCGTCATCTCCGGTGTCACCTTTGTCGCCTTTGGCACCGTTGTTACCAGGGTCGCCCTTGGGGCCTGGTGGGCCGACATTTCCTGGGTCGCCCTTGGGGCCTGGTGGACCGTCATCTCCGGTGTCACCTTTGTCGCCTTTGGCACCGTTGTTACCAGGGTCGCCCTTGGGGCCTGGTGGGCCGACATTTCCTGGGTCGCCTTTGTCACCTTTAGCACCATTGTTGCCGGGGTCGCCCTTGGGGCCTGGCGGACCGTCATCTCCGGTGTCGCCTTTGTCGCCTTTAGCACCGTTGTTGCCGGGGTCGCCCTTGGGGCCTGGCGGACCGTCATCTCCGGTGTCGCCTTTGTCGCCTTTAGCACCGTCATTACCGGGGTCGCCCTTGGGGCCTGGCGGACCGTCATCTCCGGTGTCGCCTTTGTCGCCTTTAGCACCGTTGTTGCCGGGGTCGCCCTTGGGGCCTGGCGGACCGTCATCTCCGGTGTCGCCTTTGTCGCCTTTAGCACCGTTGTTACCGGGGTCGCCCTTGGGGCCTGGCGGACCGTCATCTCCGGTGTCGCCTTTGGCACCGTCATCTCCGGGGTCGCCTTTGTCGCCTTTAGCACCGTTGTTACCGGGGTCGCCCTTGGGGCCTGGCGGACCGTCATCTCCGGTGTCGCCTTTGTCGCCTTTAGCACCGTCATTACCGGGGTCGCCCTTGGGACCTGGTGGACCGTCATCTCCGGCGTCGCCCTTGTCGCCTTTGGCACCGTTGTTACCAGGGTCGCCCTTGGGGCCTGGTGGACCGTCATCTCCGGCGTCGCCTTTGGCACCGTCATCTCCGGGGTCGCCTTTGTCGCCTTTAGCACCGTTGTTACCGGGGTCGCCCTTGGGGCCTGACGGACCGTCATCTCCGGTGTCGCCTTTGTCACCTTTAGCACCGTTGTTGCCGGGGTCGCCCTTGGGGCCTGGTGGACCGTCATCTCCGGTGTCGCCTTTGTCGCCTTTGACACCGTTGTTACCAGGGTCGCCCTTGGGGCCTGGTGGACCGTCATCTCCGGGGTCGCCCTTGGGGCCTGGTGGACCGTCATCTCCGGGGTCGCCTTTGTCGCCTTTAGCACCGTCATTGCCTGGGTCGCCCTTGGGGCCTGGGTCACCCTTGGGGCCGGCTGGACCCGGTTCAATCCCTGAATCCCCTTCTAACAGCGCCCTACGTGGTGTGCCGGAGGCATCTAGCCCGTACAGGTCCGTAAAATAGGCTTTGCTAAAAGGCCTCGATGTTGAGCCGATATCCACCTGCGTTTCAGCCTTTGGAGTGATGGTAGAGCTAACGTTTTGGTCCCCGTCGAGCAGCGCCCGTCGAGAGAAACCCTCCTCATTCTGCCCAAATAGGTTCTTGGCGTATACGTCGTGGAAGTGCCCGGTTTGCCACGGCTTCGTATACGTTCCAATAGTGTCCCCACCGATGTCCGTGTCATTTGGCACGAGATTGGCGTACACAGTGATATTATCGGTATCCGAGCGTGAGGACTTGAGCATGTTGGCATTGATGCTGTCGTTAACGGTGATGTCGGTTGTAAATATTTCCCACCACGGGTAGTCCAGCGCCCCGAAGTCGCGTTTGTTGTGGTCGACACCGATCAGCCCGTCTCCCTCGATTTTCAGGTGCTGCACGAGATTCGATCCAGCGCCTATTTCCTCCCTCATTTCGCCCAAGGTGTTGCTCAAGCTCACTCCATCAAGCATAACGTCTTCGGCGTGCACATTTTTCCATTGGTGCGAATCGCTCCCGAGCGAGTGAATCGGCCCGACCAACGCCGCCGTCGTCGGCAAAAGCGAGGCGCCCACGGTGATGTCGGTGTCAAACCCGATAGCTGTGATGTTGTCGGTGCGGATGTTCGACGCGCTGAACTCATTGGAAAACGCAGCTACCGTGTCAGTGAGCGCCGTCAAGTCCGTGTCCTGCCGGTCATTTTCCGTCTCCTCCAGTGTCACCCGGGCCGCTAGCTCGCGGTACAGGGATTCTATTTGGGATAGGTCGACCTCCACTGCCCGGCGCCCGTTCAGCTGCAGCGGCGCCGATATTTGCCGAGACTGGTTCATCTTTGTTAATCTTAGCAAAAGCTATTTTTAACGTGGCGGTAAACCGTGAGCCATTGAGGTCCAAAGTTCGGCCGTCATCGTCGCTTAGCCGGAGGCTAATGTAGCTGAGATACCGGTTGAAGACGTCGACGAAGGCGTCGGAGCTGTAGTGATCAATTTCATTGAACTGGGCGGAGCTCGGTATCTTTGCTAGGATATCGCCCACGCGCCGAGTCCGGGGTCGCGGTTTTGAGTGAGGAGGTTGCTATGCACAAACACCGAGCTGGTGCGTGTCAAGTCCACGATACGGCTGGCGGTGAGCAAGAGATCTCCTCCGTCGACGATTTGGGCGTAGTCACCCACATTCAAGCCTAAAAGCCGATTGCAAGTGGTGCCTTCCCCGATCACAACATGATGATCCGCGTTTTCCGTTGCAAGTAGCGTCAGTTTATTCGTGTTTTCGTCGTAACTCGCCACATACTCATCGAGTCGTCCATCGTTTAGGAATGCGACGATATCGTCGATCGAACGGTTGCCGTGGGGAAGCTTTAGGATGACCGGCGGTCTCTTAATCTCACCTCCGTCGTCGTATTTAAGGACCAGCGTGTCGTTGCCTTCAAATATACTGTAGTACGTATGAGGCAACCACGCGTTCAGCAGCCGAACCTGCATGGTGAAACCCTGGGGGACGGTCAGGGGATCTAGTAGGGAGAAAACGTATGTACCGTCATCGAGCTTCGCGTCAGCGTACGCCGTGTCCAAGTACAGCTGCTGGAGCATATTATCATACAATATCGTAATAAAATTGCTGGGGCTGGAATGTTGGTTTCTCGGTCCGTGACCGGCGCTTTTCAGCCTTTGCCGTCCTGGCGCGCAAAAGAGCTGCCTTCATCTTCTCGCTTGCAACTCGTTTATTTTTGGGCTTCGGGTCAAGGGTGGTTGGTTCTTCTTCGACGGCCTGAATCTCTCGACTAGCCACATCGCTCCCCCCAGAATCGCCAAGTACCTCAGGAACGGTGTCTTGTTCACCGTCTCCGTCACTGCCGTCGCCGCGTTCGAGATCGCTCCGTCCCATACCATTTCTTTTCTTACTACAATAGAAAATAAATAGAACGATGGCGTCTACTTCGTCTACTCCTTCACTACTCCAGACCATCGGATCGGAGGTGGTTCACGGGGAAGCGGTTTCCTCAATTTCTGCGAGTAAGTACACTCAAACAGATCCCCATTTGCTTGCTCGGAGCTCAAACTACGGGACGGCGGCGTGGTGGAAGGAAAACTTCGGCGGGTTCGGCTTCACCGACGAGCAATTCCAAGTGCTCGAGGCAGTAACCTGGGGGGTGCCTCCAAAACAAATAAGAAAGTATTATAGAAAGAAGAACTTGAGACAATGCGTTTCACCATCGAAAAACGATCGACATTCACAGTGAAACCCCCGGCGTTCTTGTGTGACAAGAAAATCCACGAACAAATCGTTTCGCCGCTGCCAGACCTAGCGTTTTTCTTGGCGATTATCGGCAGCGCCGGGACGGGGAAGACCTCCATGCTCGTCAACCTCCTCTCGAGCAAGCAAGCCTACCGCAAGGCGTTCCATCACGTGCACGTTGTCATGCCGTCTCACTCCGTGGCGAGTTTGAAGCGGAACATATTTAAAAACCACAACAAGATGCACGACGACCTAGATTGGGCGACCCTCGACGGAATTCGGGAGGCAGTCAAGCTGGCGGCGGAAAAAGAAAAAAACAGTCTTTTAATTCTAGACGACGTGACCGCGTCCTTGAAAGACAATGAGATCCAGCACATTTTGCGCGAGCTGATATTCAATCGCCGCCATTACCGGCTGTCCATCATCATCCTTGTTCAGTCTTACAACTCGATGCCGCTTGGCATACGCAAAACGCTCAGCCATTTCCTCATGTACAAGCCCCGGAACAAGAAGGAAACCACAGCGATATTCGAGGAGCTGATCACGCTTCCGCGGGATGAAGCGGACGAGGTCATGAGGTTTGTCTTCGACCGGCCATATGCCTTCATGTTTGCAGACACGGGGACGGGGGAGCTGTATAAAAATTATGACCTTATTGGTATAAACAGCAATGCCGCGGCGGAAGACCAAGATTACTCGGGAAAAGAAGACGAAAAAACCGGCACGCACACGAGCGGCCGCTAAAAAACCGAAACCCCGTGCTTTTCGTAACCAAAACGTGCGGGTGAACGTGGTGCAAACATTATCAACTGGTGAATCCGCGCCGGGCAATCAGCCCGAGCCCTTCACGCGTGGTTGGACAATGGGAATTGCCCCCCCGGCACCGACGATTTTACAGCAGCCCGCGGCGAGCTCAATCATGCGACCGCATGATCACTTCAAACACGCCGCGTCACCCATCGCCCAAACCGAGAGGCAGATGCCCCAGGCCGTGCCTGTGCCGGAAAAACCAATGATGGAAGCGGCGAACCCGAGGAGTTCCGCGCCATCATCATCGGGTGTCAAACAGCTTGTTCGATCTTTCGAAGACCGGGAAGGACTTGATGATTCTTATATCATCAATAATCCTCAAATGTTTGAACCAAGAGTAATTGACGATCTTGCGGAGCGTTTGGGAATAGAGTTCCCGGCAGGAAAAAAAAGGAGGGGTAAGGAGGAAAAGGCGGCATATATTAAAAAACAGCTAGCCGAGAGGAAGGGCAAAGCACGCATGTGAAGAAAAATGTAGGCTTATAGCAAACACGCACAACCATGGGACTCGGGCGCTACATCGGTCAAAAGCTCCACAGCCTTCGAAACATCGGTCAAAAGGTCGCCCACGGGGTTCGGGTCGCTGGAAATAAGCTCGGCGGATGGATGCTCTCCGCGGCTGCGCCGGTCGCCGCCTTCAACCCCGTGCTCGGTGCTGGCATCGCGTCGGCCGGCGCCATTGCCCGCGGGATCGGCGGGATTGCTGGCGGCGTGGAGGGGGTTCTTGATGGAAACGGGGCAGATATTGGCAGCATGAAGGGTCACGCTGCGGCTGTCCGATCCGCGTACGGCCGGATGAGAGGCCCGGGCTCTTTGCTTGAGAGAGGAGGAGGCTAACGAAACTTTTTTTCTGTGACGATACTATAAAAGATCCATGGGCGAAGTTAGAAGCTCACTCTCCGACTCGTTCGTGTACGGGAACAAGCCCGTGGCGGCGCCGGCGACAAAAAGCCGTGTCCACATCTACCCCGAGAATGGATCCAGCGGCTTCCTACCGGGAAACACGATCCGTTTTGTACTTCCCACGGGGAACCGCGGGGAGTATTTGAATACACGGCAGAGCTATTTGAAATTCACGCTACAAAATTTGGATGCAGCAAGCGAAATGGCATCATTCAAGTTCGATTACTCCGCGCACGCAATCATCAGGTCCTTGAAGGTGTCCGCTTCTGGGGGTGCCGGCGGCGGTGTGCTAGAGAATATTGAAGAGTACAACGCCCTTGTCCACGCACTATTCGACGTCACCGGGGACAAAATCCAGATGGAGACTACCGGAACGATCTCCGAGGGTTTTAGTAGGGAAGTAGATGCTACAGACAGCAGGATCTTCTGCATCCCCCTGATGAGTGCTATCATAGGCACAAACCAACAGAAGTACCTTCCGGTCGGCGCAATGGCCCGCACCCATCTGACCCTCGAGCTCACCTTGGGGGATTTGGAGAAAGTGCAGGAGGGTAACAGGCCGTGGATGCTCAAAGATGTGGAATTTGTAGCAGAATCCATCCACCTGGATCCCACCGTCGATCGTGCATTGAATGAGGCCAATAGCGGTGGGATCGTCATTCCGTATTCCACTTTCTCTCAGCACCGGTGGATCGCCCCAAATGGAAGCAGCTCGATGTCGATGGCATTTTCTTCACCGTATAAGTCGTTGAAAACGCTGATAGCACTGTTCCGGAAGGACGCAACCGACTATAGCAGCATCAAATATGTCTCTGAGCGCAAGAATGTGGTGGGAAACACGGGGCGTTATCAGTACACCATCAACGGAGTATTAACCCCATCAAAGCCCGTGGATTCTGACGCGGAGGCGTGGGCTGAAACTCAGAAGGCGTTCCACGGCTACGGGTCCATAGAGCATATGGGGATTGTGACGGATGGGACCTGGGGGCTCGACGAGGGGAAGTACCTCATCGCCACCGATTTGGAATCGCAGTCGCACAAGAGCATGTTCTCGCAGAACGGTGTCGATGTTTCAACGTCGGTGTCGCATCTCACAGTGAATTTCGATACCTCACTAGACGCAAGCGTAACGGTAGACGTCTTTTCCCACTACGATGGCTTTATCGTGGTCGGAGCGGATGGGCTTGTAAATGTTTTCTACTGATTACACCAAATGGTCGCGCGCAGAATCGTAGTTAGCACCCAAGAGCGCGTGAGCGGCGAGAAACACGCCTTCACCGTTCGCACGCCCGCCTTTCAGAACGGCAGCGGGTTCCAAGGTAAACCCCATGTTCGCTTCGCGCTTGAGTGGTGCCCTTCAGGGCCCGACGAAGCTTAGAACCAGTGTGCTCCCGTGGACGCCTACGTTCGTAAACGATTTCACCTTCAGCCTCGTTTTCTGGGTGGAAGAGCCCGAGCGTAGCATTTATCCGCCCTTCTTTCAAGTGTGGATGAATGTCCGCGGACCAAACGAAAGGGTTCCCGTCGACTTCCGCTCTTTCCGTATGGACCGAAACGACGGTACAAGGTGGCAGGTCGCGGTCTCGCATTGCTCGTTGATCCATCTCTACGGCGCGCAAGCGTACGGGCTCGCAATCACTAGCAGGACCTTCGTCGACGACCCGTACCAAGGCCTAAGCGTCCTCGGATTTCTGCCGGGATCACGCGCGCAAGACGCGTTGAGCTACGTGGGCCAGAAGCTCACTCTGAAAGGTGTTAACGAGGACACTGTGGGGATTCCGATCCGGCGGCCCCTGGACAACGTAGGCGAGATCGACCTTCAGCTGCGGACCGCGACGCAATTTTTTCAGCTTGACAATGGCGAGACCACGGCGTACGTAATTTGTCTCACGTTCTACCAAATACCAGACGAAGAAGAATGACCTTCCGCCATACGCTCGGAACGGCGAAGTTCCCTGGGAGTGTTTTGCCCCCGGGGCTGCACGAGGGCTTTGTGGAAATCTTCGAACCGCAATCAGACACCAGCGGCATCTTCGACGTTGATGAGGACGATTCAGCCCCGGAAATGGTGGAGAGCTCTATAGAGGTCACCCCCGCCGACGCCTTCAGTGTCACCATCACGCTTTCTTTCTTCGACACGTAGTAACACACAATGCCACTTGTCCAAACAAACCTGCGGCTGTCGGACACCAATAGGCCCGATGTAACCACCTACCTCCCACCGTGGAACTACCTCATGGGGTTCACGACTTGCATCCGAAAAAATTCTATCGGGAACACGGTAGAGGAGCCGCGGATGCTAACCTTGATTGATGTGGGAGGACTTGACAATAGAGCCGGCACCCTTTTTCTTCGCTGATTACAAACATGAGCGAAAGCGACACCGCCGTTCGCATCGACAACCCTCTGCTCGAGAAGTGGCGTACGCATGCGAAAAAGCTGAAGCGCTTGCATGAGGATTCCTATTCTTTCTTCAAGGGACGTGCGGACATGGCGTTGTTCACCACCGTCGCACTGAGTCTCGGTGTGGGTTGTCTTAATCTCACGTACGGGATCGGGCAGCCTTCGTCTACCACCGGGGTTCCCGCCATCGTGAGCGGATGTCTTTCACTTCTCAGCGGGTCCGTAGCGGCGGTTAATCGTGGGCTCGAATGGCCGAACAAGGCTGAGCGCCACAACGACTATTCGTCACGGTTCGGCGAGGTCGTTCGTGATATCAACACGGAATGCACTCTCCGCCTCCTGAATAATGCCGAATACATGTCTGAGGGCGACTTTATAAGGCACACTAGCAATGTAATGAGCCGGTTAGAGGAGAACGCTCCGAATATTCCCGGGTTTATCGAAAAATCTTACTCAAACATAAAATGAGTGGTGTCACCGAGGTACGGCTTTACCGAAACACCGTCGACGAAGTTCCGGCGGAGTACACCAACGTCACCGCGGCGGTGCTCAACTCGTCGACGAAAAACCACGCTACCGGCGTCAAACGGTACTTGGATGGCGTCACCACGGTGAGTGGGCTGGACCCCGGGACCAACTACTTTTGGGTGGAGCTCATTGATGCCCGCGGCAACACGGCGGGGCCGCAGCCGGTCGGAGACGTGCATATCCGCCATTACCTCGACACGAAATTAGTGGAGCACGGAAACAACATAGTCGCCGAGGGCGATATGATATTATTCAACGGGTCAAGTTCCTACGCGAGATTCGCCGATATCGGTGAAGAGGGGGTAGACTACGGCGAGTTCGTCCGGTCGGGAACATGGTCGATGACGTTTTGGATCAAGCCGCTAGTCGACAGCTCCGATGAAAGACGATTTCTAGTGCTAAGGAAAGAGAATTTGGGGATATTGTACCTTTCAAACAACCGGCTATATAGCTGGGTCTTAAACGAACCAGAAACAAACCTCGCTAAAAACACGTGGCATTTCTTCGCCATATCGGTGGACGATCACCACTGGACGATGCACGCAAGTACAAACGGGTCGGCTCTTGTAACCAGATCTTTGGGTGTGTGGAACATCTCGTCAATGGAGTCCAATAGGATGTTCATAGGTGTGAACAACGGATGGGGAACACAACCACATAGCAGTCCTTTCTGGTGGAACGGATATGCGACAAAAGTAACAATCGACGACCGCCCGCTGACTGGGGAAGAGGTAACGACGATTTATAACGCGACAAACCCTGCCGACTAGCCATGGCGCATGCGCGAGTGCTCGGCGGTGGCGTGAGTGCAAGGAGTCGGCGCGGGAGCATTTGGGTTTTGGAAATGAAATTTAATTAAAAGACCTCGTAAGACAAGTGAAAATTCCATGCTTGGTGGTGTTTAAAAACACCGGTAAAGCATTGACGACCTGCAAGCACACCAAGCAATAGTTACGGTCCTTCCTTCGCGAAAATAGACAAGGGGCGGGGCGGGGCGGGGCGGGGCGGGGCGGGGCGGGGCGGGGCGGGGCGGGGCGGGTGAATTCCGTCCTTGGTGGTGACGACGACCTGCAAGCACACGTTAGCAAATCATGACATGCAAGCATTCAACGAGTCGGGCCGAAGCCACACGCAATACCCGAAGGTAGGGATCCCGAAGAAGACACCAACAAGATATAGGCACCCTTTAGCGAGCAAGGCAAGCTCGTCCTAGTGCAAGTAACCCCGTGGCCGAAGCCACACCGGAATTATTATCTTGCGGACGGACGAGCTTGCCTTGCTCGCTACGATGCCTCCCTAGCGACCCCGGGGATCTCGGGTTGGGCACGGGGAGATTCCTATAGAGCTTGAAGGTGTGAGCGGAATTGTGGCGTGCGCGGCGTTTTTATAGGCGGGGCGGGCGGGGCGGGCGGGGCGCTCGATCGGGGGGCACTCGCGTGTGTCGCTAATCACAGTCTGTCGCTATGTACTGTCGCTAATTTCAATCTGTCGCTATGTACAGTCGCTAATTTCAATCTGTCGCTATGTACAGTCGCTAAGTACAGCGGCGTGCTGCGATATTAAAATCCTCCTCCTCGGCGGTGGTGTGAGTGGTTGCGGTCGGCGGAGGCGGAGGCGGTCCGGCCGGCCGGCCGGCGGTGCAACCCGGTACTGTGCGGAGGCCCCGGTGTGGTTTGAGGTGTTGCGTTAGCAACGGGCATCGGTACTCTTTACTTATTTTTTTGCGAACAAAAAAGAAGAGTACCAGGGTACCGAGTACCAGGACGTTTTAGAAGTTTGCTATGTTTTTAGAGTAAGGTCCCTATAGCTATATAAGAAATAAACAGTTTTGCTGGAGTACTTGGTACTCGGTACCGTCCTCCCCGGTGTGGAGCGAGCGGTAGAGTAAGCACCGGTACCGGTGCCATTTAGCGACAATTATTAGTACCCTTTCGGAGGGTACCGGGTTGTTTTTGGGGGGGAGTGGGTTGGGGATGGGGCGTTGCGGCAGCGCATGTCGGTCGGCCGACAGCCTGGAGGGGGCGTTGCGGGGTAGCAGTACGGGGACTTGCCGGGCAGTCGTCCGAGAGTTCGGCAGTACGGGTACGGGCTGTACGGGACTTGCCGGGCAGTCGTCCGAGAGTTCGGCAGTACGGGTACGGGCTGTACGGGACTTGCCGGGCAGTCGTCCGAGAGTTCGGCAGTACGGGTACGGGCAGTACCGGACTTGCCGGGCAGTACGGGACTTGCCGGGCAGTACGGGACTTGCCGGGCAGTCGTCCGAGAGTGCGGCAGTACGGGTACGGGCAGTACGGGACTTGCCGGGCAGTCGTCCGAGAGTGCGGCAGTACGGGTACGGGCAGTACGGGACTTGCCGGGAAATACGGGTACTGGCAGTACGGGACAGAAAAGAATTTATTAAAAGAATTTGAATTCAAATTTTTAGAAAATAGTTTTTTAGAAATTATTATTTATTATTTGGGGACAGAAAAGATACAGGAATCTCATAATAGTTAACCGAGTATTTTATGTGGCCATATGAACTTTGACAGCGATGCCATTCCACTGCATATTTCTACCCACACCTTCCCTCTTGGCCCCATAAGTTAGCAGATGACCGAAGCCAAGCTGCTGCCCTTTCGACTCTATGAGTCGATCGCGCATGGACGGACAGACAGTAGCACTTTCAGGCGGCACAACGAGGCGCCCAGGCACCCCGATCCGCAGATTCAATTTTGAACTTCTCTGCGGCTGTCTTTGAACGTTTTTTAGTGTCGCTGGATGTATGACAGGATCCCGGTTAAGCCACTATAGGTGATAGAGATTAGAGAGTCTGTGGCATGACAGTATGTAAATTTACAGCCCGGCCGTGTGAATCTGGTTCCTAGGCCGAGGGCTTTTTCGCGAGTTCCTGAGCAGCCGCCTTGTGTTGGTGCCTTTACGTATTATGTTACTTGTTACGTTTATATAACGTTCAGACTGCTTGCGACAAACGTCGCACCCACCATTCATAAATAAACGAACGGAAACTCGAGTAGTCGGTCAGGAGCAAACACCGTCGGTGCAGTGTATACGGTTTTTTATTGATAAATGTAATTCAGGAGCCACTAAAAAGGATCCGTACATTGCTGCAGTGTTTGTCTATCGTTCAGGGCTTCTGTGACTGACTGATTACCTACGCAAATAAACCATTCGGGTCCGCGCAGCTGGTGGGTGTATATGTGCGTTGATGGCGTGGTCTAGGCGAGTTCCTGAGATCCTCTGGTTGTCGTATTCGTCGCCATGTTCGCGGTATGCTCTTCGGTACCCCGTCCTAAATTCCACCTGATGGCAAGGGATATATACAAATGGACTTGTTCTTTCGAAATCGAATAAACCTTCGCGCCCATCATCCTGCTGTTCGCCTTCGCCGTCAATCTCAAACTCGGTGGATTTGGTCGACGTATCGGTGAGACCTTCGAGGCTTTCTTTCCCGTTGTCGGCGGTGCAAAGCTGTTCCAGTGAGTAGATGAGCATGAACCCTGTCGGCGGTTCAGATGAGCGTATCGGTGTTGGCTGCAGAAATAAAACACAGCGATTCTTGTGGAGTTATTTCAGTCACATCGATTTCAATTGAACAATACCACTACGCTACCGGTGTTTATTTGTCGTGTATATAGTAAGTCACAGACTCGGTAAGTTTCAGCACAGTCGCTGACGACACCGTCAAATCGAGAGGCCGGGATTGTGTGCCCACACGCCGCCTTTCGTTTCTTCTGCACTCGCTTCATATCTTGAGCAGTCTTACTCAATTTGTTGGGAGTCGGCTTTCTTTTTGGCAGCAACACGTGTCACTGCTTGAAAAACAGAATTGGCTGTTATTTTTGTTTCTACTGGGAAAGAATTGGCAGTACGGGTTAAGGGCTCAGCCTGCCTTCGTCCGTGAAAGCTGATAGTGACGACTGCATTTTTTTATTTGCAGATGCTGAATAATTCAGATTCTTTTTTAGCATATTTGTCCTCTTGTATGTAAAATTAAATTGCTGATTACTTTAATGGCGTCTGTAGTTAGTCCCCATTCACAGTAAGGGATGGTTAATTTTTGTATACTTGCTTGATGTTTTCTTAATTTCCGTGCGTCTGTTCAGTACATCAACAGGCGCCCGTCCTGCCCGCTTCCCGTACGGGTACGGGCTGATCGTAAATGGCGTACATCTGTTATTGCAAGGATACCCTACAGCCCTAAACCCTGTCGTCAATGTGCTTTGCGTAGTATAGGCATCTCGCAGTGTCATCGTGGCTGAGGCTAGCCAACCTCGGCGACTAGAGCGACACGTGAAAGGAAGGAAAGAGCCTGAGAAGCATCGCTAGGAATGAAGCAGCTTAATAACATCTCATCTTTCGCCGATGGTGGCAAAGTTCACCTAAGAAAAGAAAAAAAAGTGAAAGGAAGGAAAACGAAAATGATAAACACATTTCTCGTCGAATGCAGTTATTTACGCCGCTTTTTCAGTCTCGTCACTGATGTAAGTGAAGGCCACCCATGTGGGTGTAACCCCTTCCCGACATCTTCCGTTGTTATAATTATATAGGGATTTAAATTTACACACCCCCTTAACTCGTGAATTTCAGCAACGCTCGATTCGACGGTAACGCAAACATCTTTGTCGCGCAGTGTATGAAGGGGCGGATGCTGCTCTTATATCTTGAATATTTATAAATGTTTTTGCAGGAAATGACAGTTGAAATGACAGCAAAAAGGAGGAATACACCCCACAGGCCACTGTTCTTGAACGCCCTAAAACCTAATGTTGTTCGCCCGCCTTAAGTGCATCGTAGGAACTATCGACTAATTAAAGTGTTCCGTATCCTGATGTGTTACCTTTTTATTTGGGTCGAAAAACAGTGCTTGTGTAACTGTGTCCCGAATAAAGAACACATTTTAGTGCTTCGACGATATATTTTACTGCTTATGTCTTATGCGTGTTAAAGTGAGTGGCATTAATATGGCGTCACGTGATAGTTTTCCAACATTCTGCAACATTTGCGCCGTCGCCAGAAGCACTGCAGTTTCGTAGTGTTTGAGTATCGGCCCTCGAAATAAGTCATGGAACTCTATTACATATTATTCCATAGTTACAATAATTCTAAAGCACCTGCTGAATGAGAATATGCAAATGAAATTATTTCATCGCAAGGGAAGCATGGTTGATGGATTACAAGAAGAGCGGGTGAATTTGTTCCGAGAATGAGAGTACATGTATGTGCTCGACTCCGCCTTTCTGTGGGATGCCCCTCCATACGCAGACTTGGCTTGGTAGGTAGCGGTGCTTCAGAGCGGAAACCACAGAACTCAGCCGCCGCGAAGCCAACGAGGCGCGACAATAGCGGGTCACTACCCACACCCACGCCAGTCCAGTCGCGCGCCTATCGGTCGAGGACAAAAGAAGCAAGTGCCTTGGTCCGGAGCGAAAGAACGGAAGAAATGAGGAAGCATAACAAAGCTATCGTGAAGCGGCGCGAGTCGAACGAGCCAACCGGAGCCGACGCCCTGTCGCCGGCACACGCCGCACACAGAGCACTCATATCAGCGGGGCCGGTTATTCACCACTATTCGGCGCCACCCCCCGGCACGGCAGCACCCTTGCAGCCGCCCTTTCCCGTAAGCGACCACCACCCGTCCATTCACCCGGCGCATATCGCTTACTCGATGTCGCTGCCTTACGCCCGCCACCCCGACGGCCCACACGCCGCCTACGGTATTCCGTCGCACGCGGCAGCGGTATCGGCAGGATACCAACCCCACCTCCCGCACCAACGGAGCGTGGCGTCGTCTGCGGCGCCCGCTCAGATTCGTGAAAGCAACGGTTTTCTTTATTTTTCAAGAACATTCGTGTGAGCTCTCTCCATGTCTTCATATGTATATTAGAAAATAACTTAAAATGTTCGTTGCAAATATTTTGTGATTCCTCCGATAATCCAGGGTGTGTTCTAAAATTTTGCTGAATATTATCCTACTTTAATTGCATGACAAGGTGCAACAGCATCAAAACAGACGAGCAGAGAAAAATGCGTAGTGAATGATGGTGAATTCGAAGCTGGGAGGCCAATGCTGTGTTGTCCCATACTTTCGATAGTTATGCCATACAGAATTTACCATGATTGCACGACTTGCATGCTTGATAGGGGCTGGTGTTCACAGATTGGCCAGGTATACATTCAGGGTGTTGACAAGCCACACTTGCCAAATGAAGACAACGCCCATTCGTGTTTCGAGCGTCAGAGGGAGAGGGGGCTCTAAAGAGGGTTTTGGGAAGTGAACAGAGTAACATAGAAGTAAATGACGACCCGCAATGACCCAAAGGCTGGAATTTTAGCTCATTTTACACGATGTTGTGTGTTCACTTGAAACGAAACGATTCTCGGCCATCCGTGGGCATTTGCGAGGAGAGGTTGCTCCCGTTTACAAATGTTTTTTGCTTTGCGTGTATATTTCCAGCGTTGATAACCGTCTGGCATACTTTGATTTTCTGTCATTTTGATATTTCATGGTTTGATGCTTGGTGCTCCTAAGCATGTTTGGCATTGTATACATGAAAAGTAGTCGTCCACGTCCTTTTTCAGAAAACTATTGCAACATTACCTGACCCGAACCCACACAGCCACGTCCATTACATTTACGAAGAATCCTCACTGCGCTGGCATAATTTATTTATGTCCATGTATGTCCCAAAAGAAACACATTCTTCCTCGACAAACCCAATCTTATGCAAACGCAAGCCATATACCACATCACTCATTTTTTTGGAATTAATGGACGTCTACATGCACACATGGAAATGTTTGAAGCATTTTGCTTTATTTGTCGATCGTGTTTTGTAGTTGATCTGACATGGGGATGACGTTTGTTTCAATTGCTCGTCACACCAGCAACAACAACAACAGCCAACCGCGATGTATCCGCCTCCTGGCGTTCAAACACAGGCGGTGGCCACATTGCCGCTGGCGTCCACCGATATACCCGTCCCGTGTACATCAGCCTCTGATAACAGGGTCAGCCCAGAGCAGCGCACGCCTCCTCGTGTCTCCCATGCACAGCAACAACAGGAGCGGTCGCCCAACGCGCACGCGGCCCCTCCCCACCAGGCACAACAAGAGCAAGAGAGGGAGGAGGAGGAGGAGGAGGAGGAACCTTACGCGCCACAGACGATTCCCACTCGGAGTCACGTCTCTGACGTTTGGAAGTTCTTTCAGCCAAAGCAGCTCGTGGAAGGGAAGCTGCGCGCGAAGTGCCACTTGTGTGGGATCTATGTGTCGGCCGTCAACACCACTAACTTGAGGAATCACGTAAAAGCTCGTCACAAGGAGGTGGCCGACCAAGTGAGCATTGCCACCAAGGTAATCTATTCTAGCTACGCACCCTCTTTCTCGCTGCCGATGTCGTCGCGACCCTGCTCTACTGCTACCGATGCTGACGAGTTGGTTGGTTGTCGTGCAGCCGGCGGTGGCCGGGACCTCTGGCTCGACCGACATCCGACTTTTCTTTGGGCAGCAGACCATGGCGCCGATGGATGCGGAGAGCAAGGAGGCCGCGGATCGTGCGTTTGTCCGCATGTTGGTCAAAAGTGGCCAGCCGCTCGACCTCGGCGATGCCGAGGATTTCCGCGAGTGGATATCGGCCGTGAGTGGCGGAAGGTCAGTGCATCCAAATAGCAAGGCTCCACATTATTTAATTCTTCTATACATTATTTTATTTCTGAGCAAAACGGAGCTTGTTGTATAGTGATGTCGACGGTGGCATTATTAGACAATGGGTTAGAGTCAAAAGTTGGTTCATCGATGGCACAATGGTGGTGACACACTAAACGATGTATCAATGGATAATTCCTAGCTTTATACCCACTAGCCCCCGTACAGCCGTTGAGCCGAGGGGTCGGTCTCGCAATGTGCAAGGGTCATTTCCAATTCTTCCTATTGACATGCGTCTTGTTGCTCGCAGTTATGCACCTCCATCCCACGACGATGTGTTGCAGTGCATGTCCTCTTCGTCCGATGATGCGATGAAGGAAGTCTCGCGTGCAGTGTATAGCCATGTTCACGAAGACGGCCTCAAGTTGTCCATATCAGGAGACATGTGGTCGGATGACGGTATCACGGTTTTGGTAATCACGGGGTGCATGATCACGCGGGAGTGGAAGTGGAAGGAGGTGTTGCTGCACGTGCGGCCCTTCACCGAGACGCCTCTAAACGGCGACGCCATCCAGGGCGAGACCCTCGCCGCGCTGGTGCGTGTGGCGCCCATGTTTGCAGCTCACAACCCTTGTGGCGCCCATGCTTGCCTTCGTCTCGTGATAAAGACAGTGTGGCGAGTACAGTCATGTTACAGTACTTTTGGACCGTGCGTCTCGTACGTTTGCTCGCTACTTGCCGATTCTCGTACTCTCCATGGAAATCGTGCAACCGTAGTTTGCCCGACGGCAAACGGGCGCAACTCACGCGGCGGCGGCACTGATGAGTGATTTTTGTGGGTGCAGGTGGAGTGTGGGGTTGCGATGACGCCGGAGCGGGTGAGCCGCCACGTTTGCGGGTGCACGTCGCAAGCGGGGGCCAACATACTCGCCGGGTGGAGGATTTTCAAAGGGCTCGGTTGCATTTGTCAAACGGCACAGACCATCTTGGCGAGTGCGTTGTCCAGCGATGAACGTGCTATGATCTTTATCTCTCGCATCGACCGCATCGTCCACCACTTTCACCACTCGGTTGAGGTAACTGTCACCTCGTTATATGCCCCAATTTGTTGTGTTTTCCTAATCCACATAGGCACTGTCGCTTCTAACGCCCGTATGTTGTGGTGCGTGACAGGGGTGGAGCACCATGCAGGGCTTGGCTATGTCCCTCGCGGATGTGGGTGCGGTGTGCAAGCCGCCCGAGCTCACCGAGACCCGTTGGACCGGCACCACGGCGATGTTGGAGTGGGTGGTGGAGAACAAGAGGGTGATACGGGCCTACTTTGAGCGGCCGTCGAAGGCCCGCGATGCTGATGGGGTAGGTGAGCAAGAGGAGCTGCAGTTGGACGCTGAGGCATGGAGACATGCGGAGGAGCTGGTGAGAATCCCTGAAATCCGCATCAACCCTACAATTTCACAACCCTGAATATATTTGCGTTTTTCCTTCGAGTACGGAATAGGAAAACGCGCGAATGGGCGTTTGAGTTGACACGCGCGGGTTGCGGGTGTGTTGTAGGATGCGGTTTTGAAGCCGTTTGCGCACTTTATTGATCTGATGAAGCAAACCAATCGGCCCTCGATATCGACGGTGCTGCCTTCCATGTACAAGATGCTGGCGCTGTCGGATCCGGAGCGACGGCTGAAGGTGGTCGACTTCGAAAGCGACACGACAGTGATGCGAAAGGTCGGCTTCGTTGGCCCCTCCGGCCATTTCCAACTGTTTCAAACCCCATTTTGAGATTGATTACTTGCATGGATGCGAATGCATGGAACGGATTCGGTATTTCGTGCAACACGAATTCGTCTTTGTTGTTATTTCTTTGTTATTGGCGCGATTGAGTCTGCGTGCGTCCGTTTACATTGCACGCACACGTTTGAGAAGCTTCGCTCGCTCCTCCGTATGTCCATCCATTCCGCCATTTGCTTCTTTATTCGTGTATCCACACATTTATCACATTTATCGCAAGTACTCCGTTATTTAATTGCAATGGGGAATCACTTGGGGCAGCCTTGCATTGGAAGCTGTGGTTTGTATTTTCATTTATTATATCTTGTTGTTGATGTGACGGTTACAAGTACTCGCACGAACACCAATGTTCTTCGTATAGGTGGTCGCCTCCCACTCCCTGGCAGCCTTGCATTGGAAGCTCAGCATGGCAAACTCGATGCGGACCTCTGCACTTATGCTGTGCTTTGCACGCTTTCGGTTCAGTCGGTCCATGACTACTATCCCTTCGCTATGGAGGATGGGTGCCGCCTATGACGGCTAAGTTGGTTGATCGCTTGGCTATTTTGGTGGCAGTTCGTCGCTTCCTTGGCATGGGGGCCGCTGACTCTCGTTCCTTGCGCTCTGACAGTTATGTCCGTATGCAACATTTCGTTCGTCGATATACTTCTGTTCTCTTTCGACGTTTTGGGGGATGTGCGACGTGAATTCATGCATCGTCTTTCTGCTGCTCTTCATGGCACTCTGGGTTCCTATCTCCGCGACGCTTTGCAGGAGGGCAGTGCTCACGCTGTGGCATGCCTTCCTGTTCCTCGGGCTTAAGTTTTCTCCGCCTTTCTTCTTCTTTGCTTGGTGGCCTCCACTGCTTTTTCTTGTAAGAATAATGGTGAATCACTTGTTGTCTAAGTAGCTTTTGTTTGATATACCAGTGATGATTGTTAGGTACGATGAGTACGGTGCTGGTTTTTTTTTGAAAAAATGAAAAACCCTCGCTGATTCAATTTTATTGATGTTGCTTTAATTTTTTTGTGAATCAAATGGCACTGCTGCTGCTCGAACAGCCGTTGGCACTTGTACGCCTATAAATCCGCAATGACCCCCTCTTCTTCTCTGCAGGGCGAGGATATGGGTGCTGTTGCGTCTTCGGTTCAAAATGAGTTTCGAAGGGAGCTGAAGCGTCGATTGGTGGAGGAAGAAAGGCTGGACCAAAACGAAGACCTGCTAATGTGCACTTTATTGGACCCGAGGTCAGTGTCGCTTCCTGTAACTAGATGCAAACTGATGAGTATCACTGGCGACTTCCCTGTCAGTAACGTTACCCATGTGTGGTCTATAGGTGCAAGAACTTCGGCTTCCCCGGCGTCACAGACGCGATGCGTAAGCGGGCGGAGGGGCTTTTGCGAGCCGCGTACAAGGCGAAGTGGTCTCCGGACGCTCGGGCCCAAATGAGAGATGTCGATGAAGCATTGGTTAAGGAAGAGAGGGATGAGGAGTGGGAGGCCGGAGTGAAAGAGGGGGGAGGAGGGGAGGCGGGGGGGGCTGTCGTGGAGCCGACGAAGAAGAAGCAACGCGTCTCGAGACCGGCCGCCTTTTTGATGATGTTGGGCGACGAGGAGGAGGAAGACGATGACGAAGAGGAGGACGATGAGAAACAAACTGAGGTGGGCCAGTACCTGGCCCTCCCGCAGCTTCGACCCCTAAACGCTGACGGCGGCGAGGCGGACGTGCTCCAGTGGTGGGCGGCACATGAGGACAACTTTCCCAACCTAGCCCTAATGGCACGGCAGTACTTGGCGCTCCCGGTCTCGTGTGCCGGGCCAGAGCGGGTGTTCTCCGCCACCCGCCGTTTGCAACGTGACATGGACCTGTCAATACTTAACAAGACGCTGCAACACACCCTGATCGTGTCCAGCAATGATTGAAAGGCACGCCTGCCTCGGTTTTGCCTCCTCTGTTAATGGCTTAACGGCTGCCTGCTGTGAACGGTCTGAGTGAAACTGGGATTGCTTGAATTAAGTACATTGCACTGCGGTGCTAGCTGCTGCATCAGAGGCCATCGGTCTTTGTCACCTCCGTAGCTCGCAGCTCCGGACCAAGATGCGCCTGTCGGATGCGACGGTACTTCTTTAGGCTTGGCCACCAACCATTTATCCGCGGATGTAATCATCGTCAATAGTCGCTTCAGTTTGTTACCACTCCACAAAAAGGAAGTACCACTTTACAGCGCACTTCTAGAGAACGCAAGAACCTCTCACAGAGCATTGTGATATAACGCACGGTGGGCACATCACATTCGTGTCTTTTGCATGGCAGATGAGCATATGTGTGTAACGAATTACCGATTACCCTAAATCCGCGGTCGTGATTTTTTTCGCGATGCCAATCAAGGTAGGGCGCTGCTGGGTTCTCCGCTTTGTGGGCACGCAATATTAAGAAGGGATTGTGGGGGTTGCAGGGCTGCCGAATCATGTCTTACATGCGGTGGTTTGATACGATGCAAATAATGTTTGATGAGAAAGATGCCGCAAACTGCTTTCAGTCCCTCAGGCAACTAACGACACACGCACTTGTATAATTTAGAAGGTAGTGTGGGTGGCGGAAGTAAAAAGTAATAGTTGGCCCCCACTTTTTGGCAGTTCTTGCGTCGCGTGACGCCATGCCCACCAACGCACGGGTGTTGTGGATCTATCGCCATTCCCGCTACGAGATATCGCTACATAAAAAGTACTTCCGATGATTACTGTGATCAACTATTCTGAAACGGCATGATTCATATGTTGTCCCCGTCAGTGTAGCGCCGTAAAATACTCTCTCGTTACATTGTTCAAAAGCCCATTTGAGTGACATTTTTTAAATGTGCAAAAACGAGCTGACGGTGGGTGGTGGTGACGCTCTCATTCGTCCATTGCAACCGTCTTTTGTCAACATAGTGAATGGCAAACACGTGCACCGCAGCCACATCGTCAAGCATTTCTTCCAAGCCGAATAGCACGTCGTTTAGTCGTTCCCTATTCTACCTTGTGTGTGTGTGTGTGTGTGTGTGTGTGTGTGTGTGTGTGTGTGTGTATGTGTGTGTGTGTGTGTGTGTGTGTGTGTGTGTGTGTGTGTGTGTGTGTGTGTGTGTGTGTGTGTGTGTGTGTGTGTGTGTGTGTGTGTGTGTGTGTGTGTGATGACCGGTCGTTTTCCTGGACCCCACGCGAGGATTCCGCCCTTTCTCGCCGACCCCACTTCTCGACAGCTCCTTGAAGTCCGATAAAACTTGCGCGACAAACCGATTCATTCATTTATGTATCGCGATGTTCAAAGGTCCAATCCTAATAATGCAATCCATTATGAACTAGACCGTTGCGGCATCGACGCGTTCAAACTAGCATGAATATGATATTTACCTATGTATGAGATAGGAGGCTCTCGGTTCTTCTTGTCGTTGTTGGGATTGTTCGCCTCCCCGGTGGCCTGTGCCTACGAAAAACATCAACCCCGATGGCCCAATGGGCCGCTCTTAAGTGAGGGTAATCGATCTAGGTTGACTCCCCCTCGTTCGTTGCCTTCCTTGTTTAATTGAGCATAGAGTGGCGTGAATTGGTTTGGAGCGGTGTGATTTCTGAATTGCCGTGACGCCACCTAGTAGAGTTCGTGATGTCCAAATCAAGCCGCTACACACCAACATGACTTTAGTGTTGTTTTACCATTTTATCATTGACAAGATATCCCTATCGGCCCGTTCGATATGTTTTTCGCGACAAAATACACATACACTATCTCGACGTTTTGGGGTACATGGGGATCGCCGACGGGGGGGAGGTGTTGGAGCTGGCACCGGACAGCATGAAATCAACGCCAAGAAAGGGCACTCAATCGAAATGTAACTGAAATTGTATTACAACATTATTTGCAAACATGACCGACTCCTATCTGGCGGCAACGATCTTTGGATCGATTGCCGCCGGAAAACCCATGTACGGAGGGTTTCAGTTATAAAACGTCCGCACCCGGGACTTTTCATGTCACGAACCCACCTTGCCCCCAACCTCTCCCCTCGTCGGTACTCACCATCGATAGGAGTGCCGTAAACGATGTAATAATAGTTCTCGCGACATGGCGCCCGGCGGCGGCTCAGCGGCGGCGGCCCCGGAGGGAGGTGCGCTCCCCTGCCCACTGGCACTCGCCCCCACCTCCACGTGGTGGGCGCCGGTAACCATGTGGCCACGCCAAGTGTGGCACGGTTGGGGGCTAGGTGGGGTGAACATCGGCAGTTGTGATCCGCGTGATCTAAAGTTGTCAAGATTCCTCGGTACGGAGGGGCTTAAGAAATATTATATGTACACTAGCCTCAAGACCTTCTGCTCGGCTAGTCCGACATTTCTTTTCAAGGCTTGATACTCCTCGCATACTACTTTCTTTTCTACGGGCGGGGCCTGCATGTGAGAGGTCGTTTTGCGGCGCCGAGGGTACGGACAAGTATGAGTTGGCGGCGGACAACCGGGAAGTAGCGCCATTGCAAGGCGCTCGCTGATAGCCGACCAACCTTGTGGGGCTCGAATCTCCCCTTGGGCGAGGCGAGATGCTACGCATGCCCGTGGAGGGTAGCAGCCGGAGGAGCGACACGGTATGGCAGCGGAGTACACCCGATTATCCGCCGCCGGAAAAACATGGTACGGAGGGTTTTCGATAAAATATTCATGTACCTAACATATTTCGCGGAGCGGCGACTCTATCCGCGTGTTCGACCAGCCCCTCCCTTAGTCGGTGCCAAGTTATCACTAGGTTGCCTCATGCAGTGTGCCTAGGGTTATGGACACGGCATATTGGTCGTATAGACAGCCCCACTAACAACGTAAACCACCGGAGGAGGGTACGGACGGCCACAACTCGATCAAACATGTGATGGAAAACATACGGCGAAGGACCGGGGACATGAGAAAAGTATGGCACGGAGGTAAACCAGACACACGACAGAGTTTAGGCCTTCTCTTCTTCCCAGCCCCCAAGGGAGGAGGGGAGACTAGGTTAGGTGGCAAGCTCCGTCGGGAGGAGCAACAATTATCTCGGACGATATGCGCGAGGGAGTTTTTTGCATGCTTTCCCCCCCATATCCGGCACGATGGATTCGCACAAGAGCATAGGTCACGTTGACCCGACTCGACAAGCACATGCTGACTAGTCAGCTTGGTTGATCAGTGTCTCCCCCCCCCCCCCCCCCCCCCGCGGCTACAACATGCCGCGTATCGTGGAGAGTAGCGACATTTTATACTTAATACATGTGTGCATACGACATCCGTATAGAAAAAAATTCAAAATTATTTGCGACCCTGTTTTAGATAGTATCGCTACTACCGCCATTGGAGGTTGGGATTTGTGGTTCACGGTCTAGCCCCGGCTTATAAGTCCTAGATGGCGGAGCTTGGAGGGCCCGATAGTATTGTAAACAAATCCATTTCATTTCTCTCCATAACATACAGCCCTACTGAATTGAAATTGAATTGAAATTGAAATTCTTTACAACAATACATGAATATACTGGGCTTTCCCTCTTTTGCCATGCTAGGTCTCATTTGGCAGGGGCTAAACCGTGAACCACTAATTCTGACCTCTACATTGGCAGTAACGATACCGTTTAAAAGATAGACGTAAACATGTATTTATTATTTTCTGATTCTATATGTATTTTTTTTTGCAAACGGTATGAAATAAAAAGTGTCGCTATTCTCCACGATACGCGGCCCGCTCTAGCTGCGGCGGGACGTTAATAAGCTAGGATGGTCAGCTTGTGCTTGTCCAGTCGGACCTGCCCGACCTTTGCTCTTGTGCGACTCCGGTCGTGTCGGAGCTAGGTGTGAAAGGCAAGGAAAAGGCCCCTCGCTCAGGTCGTCGACGGTCCCTACTCGATCCATGCACATCCCCGTCCGAGATAGTAGTTGCTCCTCCCGTCGCACCTCGCCACCTAGCCTAGTCTTCTCTCCTCCTTCGGGGCCTGGGAAGAGAAAATAACTAGGCCGCAGACGGTTTCCGGCTGGCTCTCTTGCCCCCTTGCCAAATTTTTTCATGTCCCCGGTCCTTTCTCCGTCTGTTTCCAACACCTATTTCATGGCGATGTGGCCGTCGTACCCTTCCCCAGTGGTTTACGTTGTTACGGGGCCGCCTTTACGAGCAATGTGCCGTTACGAAAACCCTAGGTACACTTCATGAGGCAGTCTGTCGATAACCGGGTACGGACTAGGGGAGGGGTTGGTAGAACACATGGATCGAGTCGCCGCTCCGCAAAAGATGGCGGGTACGGGAAACCCCCCATACCGGGTTTTCCAAAACCCCCCATACCGGGTTTTTTCAGCGGGGTATGATCATGAGGACCTCCGCCGCCAAACCGTGCCGCTCCTCCGGCTGCGACCCTCCTCAATCATACGTAGCTTATAGCCTCCCCCCCCAGGGGAGACTTAAAACTCACAAGAATGGCGACGGCTAGCGAGCGCCGTGCCCTGGCGTTGCTTCCCGGTTGTCCGCCGCCATCCTTCGTCCCACCGCTAATCCGTCCGTACCCGTCTTCGCTAAAAATATTTCGCAGAAGCCGCCTCCGCCCCCTTCTCGGGAGAGTACTTGTAATTAGTTAGTCACGAAGAAACATATCGGACGGGCCGAGCGGGAGATCCATGTGTTGGTGCACGGATATTGTGATTTTCCAAAACCCTCCGTACAAGGCTTCCCGACATCAGTTGATCCCGCGGATCGCAGCTACCGGTAACCGGCACGGCTACAAGGTTACCAGCACCCACCACGTGGAGGTAGAGGTAGGTGCCGATGGGCCTACGAGCGCACCCCTCTCAGGGGCCGCCGCCACTACGCCGCCGGCGGGCGCCACATTGCCCGTATATAAAGGCGCCCCCATGGTAACGTAAACCACAAGGGAAGAGTACGGACGGTAATTCGTGGTTCAAATGGTATCGGAAATCGCTAGCAGCCGAGTGGGGAAGGATCGTTCAACGCGTCGGGAAGAGCGCCACACTTATGCTACATGTAGCTATTATTTCCTCCCCCTACCCCGAAGGAACGGGGAGCCTATGCTAAGAGATAAGTTAGGGATCGACGGTATTGTCCATATTTTACAAGCACACTTTGCTACGATTTCGGGTACATTTCACATTCAGGGTTTCCGAAAACACCGCGAAGTACATCAATATAGTCCGGATGATCGATCCCTAGCCTTACTAAGAGATCACTTGCGTCGGAAGGAACATCAATTACCTAGGACAAATGGACGGGGGTGTGCGTGGATCGAGGCAGGTCCGTCGACGACATGAGAGAGGGGGCTTTTAGCCTACCTTTCCCCCGAGCTCCGGCACGACCGGAGTTGCACGAGAGCACATCATGACCGGTAGGCTTAACTCAATCCACACACGCTGATAAACTTGGGCTCATGGGTACCCCGGAGCGGCTAAAACACGCCGCTCATCGTGGAGATAGCGACATAGTCATTTTTTGCATATTCATAGTAGTGACGTACACATAATAATACGTCCCGGCCGACAGGCTTGAATTGTTATGTCGTTACTACCAACGGAGAAGATGGACAACGAGACCCCGGCCTTAAACCCTATTCCAAAAAGAATATATGCCAACATTGGGTAGGTCTTGAGGCAGCACTCGGTAAACCGGAATTGTTGTCAAAATTACCAATTTCAATTATTTATGCTGTAATTTGTCTCGGTAAATTGATACAAAACGGAGTATGGAGGCAAGCATGTAACACAACTTACACCGTTGATATGCGGCGGTTAACAATGGCAGGCCCTTTGTGAATGACACACTTTAAGCAACTGCGCGTTGCAAATTTATTTCGTTAGGTCTGAAAAATGGCGACGGCTAGATTTCAATATGTCACATGTCACGAAATCTCCACATATGTGGGGTTTGATCGACTCTCTACGCACTATAAGATGTCATAGGAAGACCGACAAATCACCCAAGACTCATCAAAATGAAAATAAAATTGATTTACAACATGTACACTTCCGCATTTTACGGTTGCCGTCTAACGTCCTTCTTGCATTAGGCATACATGAAACTAAGGAAACACAAATTTAGGCCGAAATTCCTAGATACTCGTAGGGACTAACACAATAAAACTGCTACATGGGTATATATACAACCTATGGGTTTTACGCGTGTCGGAATACACACCATTACATGATATATCAGTGGAAAAGTCCCGTTTTGAAATCCACTAAACCCCCCTTCCCCGCGGAAAAAATATGCCTACAATTACTGATATCGCTAACTCCGATCGCCCGGCTAAGAAACATGCATGCTTGTCCGCTTCTCTTCCCTTGGTCACTACGGTCACGTCCACATGAAAAGAACGGTTAAGGCAGTCGTAAACGTCCCACCGTTGGCATTTTAAAATGGGGTTCAGGTCGAGGCGCGGGTAGATTATTCGAGGCGTCCCCGTGCTGAGTGCACAAAGGTTGGGGGTTGTGTGAGTGCAGATCGGCGGGGGATGTCGTCCGGTGATATGTCGAAGACTCATCATTCATCATTTTTGGCGAAGTTTGTCCATTTTCTTTTCTCGGCGCGGTGAGGAGCATCTGAATGTCACGGATTGTAAACAAGGTCGAGAGACTGTGGGTTAGACATTTACCACAACTATACCAATATGTGGTCGAGTATGGCGCTCGTCTTGCCCCTTTTACCCGCTTCGTCCGGGATGGCTATTTTGCTTTGCACGCTAGCACTTACTTCCTTAGTAGGTCGGGACGCGAATGCTACCCGGAGTTTGCACCGTCTTTTTCTTTTTCCACAAATCAACGTGCTTGCTCGTAGATATGTTCCCTCCCATCAAGTCCCTTGGGTGCTTTCGGATAAAACACATCCTACCGTCACTAAAGACAGTAAAACGATCCAAAGTACTACTAAAGTACTACTAAACCACATAACGGAGATGGGTCGGTAGCTCGAATGAGCAACGCCGATCGTCTTCGCTCTGGGCTTGGCCTCCCATCGAGCGACAGACTAGTGGACATGGCCGTTGAATTACTCGTACCATCCACCTCTCCCCACTCGAGCCTAGCTCACCCAGGTCAATGGATCCGTAGCACCAACAGACGGTACACACTCAAAGGCGCAGCTTCCGGTGATTTGAATTTCACCCCCCCGACAGCTATCGCGCCACCCACTTCGAAAACCACAAATGTACCCGTCATAGTACTGCGACACACCAAAAAAACACACCGCTTACAAAAGCCTCTTCCCCGGATGGCGGCGCGCCACATCGCGCCCTTCCGAGCGTCCGGACGTCCCTGTCCGCCGCCAACATCCACCAAACTTAGGTCCCATCGGGCTTGGTCGCGTGCAGCCAACACGCGCAATACTCTCAAAAACCTACTCGAAAATCCACACTCAACTCCACTACTTATCTCCACCACTCGAAATCCTGCTCGATCACTATGTTTTCGACCCCTACCCCCCCCCCCCCCCACCTACATGCAGGCGCTTCTGAGAGATCCCCCGCCGCAAGGCCGCTTCACGGACCTCTACCACCCCTGGAACAAACTCGCAGGACACCCGCTGACCCCGTTTCTCACCGCCTTCCAACTAACCCACCCCCAACAGATTTTGGGCACAACTTTGGACCCCCTCCCTCTCCGTCGTGGACTCCATACCCCCCTGGTCCTGAATCCCCCCCGGTCAACCGTGGCCCTGGGACAGGTCGACGACTTCTCCACCCGTATGGTCGACTCGTTCCTCCTTACATGCCAGTACTCCACCACCCCCTCCCACCTTGCTCGATTCTGGATCCACGGCGTCTTCTTGCCGGATCCGTCCCACCCCGATCCGATCACGTCGGCCTGCTCGGTGGCCCGCCGCTGGCTCCTCGAGTGCCTCAACGACCTCACTGATCTCCCCAGCCGCATAAAAAATATAATCGGACGGGAAGTCGCCCACCACGCTCGATGGACCGCGAACACCACCCGCACACACCACCCCACAGCACCGAAATGCGACGATACCACACCCCTACCAGACGATCTGCGTACGAGCTTTCAAGAAATTCGCCTGGTTCTTCCCACCTCATGTATAGCGGTAGGCCTCTTGTACCAACTCGCTTCACGCCGGCGTGAACTCTATTCGGCCGGTCCAGTGCCCCCCTTGGCAGCCTCCTCCCCTTCGCTCTTGAATAAACTAAGACAGCAGAAAATTCACTTTCTACGCGATGCCTCAGCTCCTGAAGTTTCAGGCCGAAGGGTGAAAATCCGCTCCCCCATGTTCCCCGGTATCACCGGCCAAGAAACAGTCGCTCTACTACATGACCTACTCACCTCCGACCTCGAGATCGCACTCACCTCTGCCGGATCAGCCCCCACGACCCATCCCCAATGCAGAATCGAAGACCTACCTGAGCCGGTTCAATTCATCCTCCAGTTCGCGGACGCCCTCCAGCCGCTGGACACTCCCACCCCGATCGAGTCCGACCCATCCTCCTTCTGGGTAAATATCCTCCACCTGCCCAATAACCCCATTCATTCACAATCCGGCCCTGTATCCCTTCACATATTTTCATATTCACCCTATGAACCCGTACCCCCCAACCATCACCTTCACACCATTACCATCACACCCCCCGTCACAGTCCATGTTCCAGGCTCGTCATGGGCTGACACATGCCTCACCACAGTCCTCATCCAGTCCCGACACTCCCTTTCCCTCCCTTGCATCAACTCAGACGGCACCATCCCACCCACACACTGGTTATACACCCTCTTATCTCAAACAGCCACAGAATGTATAACCCACCACATCCCCACATCCGCCCCCCCCCCCCCCCCAACACCCCCCCAGCCTCTCTCACTACACAACCCTCAAGAAATTCCCTGATGGCTCCTACTTCCGCTCACACCCCTCCAACTCCCCCACCATCACCACCAGCATACAGATATCCCTCAGCACTGAAATGTATTGCATCCTCATCTCCACTAACGGCACTGTCACCATTCCCCTCACCCACACATACACACACAGAGGAGCACGCATACAGTCAACCTGCACCCTCAACATCACCCCCCACCATTACTCCACCTTTGGTAGGGTCCGTCTCACGGACCCTATCTTCACCACCACCCCTTCTCCGCCTCCCCTCACAATCACAAAACGTTACACCCTCCACCGCAACCCCCCCGCTGGCCCGCTCTCCTTCTCCAATGGTCCCGCCACCTCACGGACAACCACATCACCGACCACTGGCACCTAGAGCCCTCCGACTTCCACATGCAGGACGACGACGACCTTCCCCTCGACCTCTCCCCCCCTCCCCGACATCCAAATATCTTCCACCACCCCGGTCCGCACTTCCTCATGGGCACCCCACCACTCCACCACCTCTCACCCCGCCTCCACCTCCTCATTTCACAACAACCCCTCACCCAACCCTTCTGCTCCCCCCACAGCCCCCCCACCCACTATCACCCCTTCCCCCCTCCCCAACATCACAGAGGACTCTTCCGAACCCATGTACTCCTCTCCTCCCCACCCCCCCCCACCACCACACACAACCCCCCCCCTCTCCCCCGCTCCCCCTAACCCCACTCTTACCCTCTTCCCTCCTCATCCTCATCATATACACCCACCCCCCCTCCCTCCTCCACTCCACCCGACCATGCGGAATCCCCCCCCCCCACAGACCCCTCGCTCAAACCCGCGCCCCCAGCGGGAGTAACCAAGCACTCCCGCCCTCCCGCAAACAAACCTCCCCACCCCCCCCACCCCGCGCCCCCCTGCGCCCCTCCCTCACACACAAAAACGACCTCACTACCCCCCCTCAAACCCCCGTGCCACACCCACCCCCGGTCTCGACACAAACCCCCCACCCCTCCGTTGACCCCACCAACCTCCCCCTACCCCCCTCCTCTCATGGAGATGAAGAATTAGACCTCGGTGACTCTAACGACCTGCTGGAGGACGAACTAGCGGAGATGAGCGGCACCCCACCAGCCACCGACCCCACCCCCGGTCCCAACAGCCCCCACAAGTCATCCCCGGCCGACAAGGCCGACTCTCATCATTAGTCCCCCTAAGGACAACCCGGAGGTTAGACCCCACACCTCTCTCCCCACCCCCCAACCCGGTATCCGCATACACACTGTAAACACCGCGACTCCCTCAACTCTCCCGGCCCACTTTACCCCCCGCACCTGCTGCATAGCACTGCATAACTACTTATTCGACCTAAACCTTGAATACGGCCTCCCCACCCCCATCGGCTACCTCGATACCTTTGCAGTCCTCTCCTTCCAATGGGGACAATATCATGACCTCTCTAACCTTTACTGCCTCGCCACCACAGTAACCAGACTCCACTCTACATCCACCGCCTCGTACACAGTTATCACTAACAACGAAGTCGATAATCACCACCACAATTCTCAATACCCCAGCCTCTGGACTAACCTTGCCAACCGCGGCTCCACCCCCCGTCCGGGGACGCCTAACCACTCTCTCCTGGTCCTCACATGGCAACACTCTCACTTCGGCCTCCTACACTTCTCTCACACCTCAGCCACCTGGATTGACTCTCTTCACCACCCTCCTCCGCCCGACCTCCTCGCCCGCTCTCTCACTCTTCTCTCAGACTGGAACTCCTCCCCCCCCCCTGTCGGAGCCCTACGCTCCCTCAACCCGCCCCGCCAAAACGACTCCGACGGGGCATGGTCGTGCGGAACCCACGCCCTCTTACACACCTACTTCATCGCAACAGCCCCCCAAACCAGCCATACGCACCCCCTTCCTTCGACCCCCGGTCCTCGGTATACTCCCTCCATACCCTCCTATGGAACCACACCTTCCGCTCCGCCCCCCTCCCACAGGGCCGCCCCCACCTTCTGGATGCCCTCCACCCCCCACACCACCCCCCCCCCTCACCTACCCACCCCTCCACAACCTCTACCCCCCTCCCCTCTTCTCCTCCCCCCTCCCTTTCGCCCTCCACCCGTTGAACGCCCCCCGACGACCCCCCCAGCAACACCCCCTCCCTCCCCTCCCCCACCCTCCCACACCACACATCCCAACCACTGCACCTCATCCACCTCAACACCCGCGGCCTCCACACCTCCATTATGGACGTCGAACACCTTTCTACCTCGTACCGCCCCGACGCCTCATCCTCACCGAAACCAACCATGCCTCCCACAAATCCCGTAGGCGTATTGCTCTCCCCCATTACCACCTCAAAAGCTCCCGACCCTCCTACTCACATGTGCCCCTACCCAACGCAGGCGTTCTCTTCGCGGTCCGCAGAGCCTCATTTTACTCTGCCACTATCCTAACCCCGCCCCCCCACCTCATCCCCCATATCGCTGGACTAAAACTCGTCCCTCATTCAGGCACCCCCTACCTCCTTATCGGAGCTTACATGCCACAGCTCCACACCCCCCAACTGACTCGCTTATATGCCGAAGTTGCAGCATGGGGCCTCCGCCTGGCAGACAACCACCCGCAACACCGCACCTTATGGGGAGGAGAGGCGCCCGCCGGCGGCGCAGCGGCGGCGGCCCCGGAGGGGGGTGCGCTCGCAGGCCCGTCGGCACCTACCTCTACCTCCACGCGGTGGGCGCTGGTAACCCCATAGCCGTGCCAGGCCTGGCATGGTAGGGGGCTGAACGAGGTACCGACAACTGCGATCCGCGGGATCAGCAGCTGTCGGGAAGCCCTGTACGGAGGGTTTTGGAAAACATAATATCCGTACACCGGCACAGGGATCTCCCGCTCGGCCAGTCCGATATGTTTTTTCCGCGACTAAATACTCGCAGATACTCTCCCGACGATGGGGCGGGGGCGGCGTTTGTGAAATATTTTTTGGCGAAGAGGGGTACGGGCGGATCAGCGGTGGGACGAGGGTGTTGGAGCTGGCGGCGGACAGCTGGGAAGCAGCGCTAGGGCACGGCGCTCGCTAGTAGCCGCCAGCCCTGCGAAACCTTTTGGTTTCCCTTGGGGGAGAGGCCCGAAGACACGCAGGACGGAGGCGAGCCGCAGCCGGAGGAGCGGCACGGTCTGGCGGCGGAGGTCGGGAGGATCATCCGCCGCCGGAAAAAACCCGGTACGGGGGGTTTTTGGTTAAATATTCCCGTACCCACCATCTTTTGAGGATAGCCGATCCCTGGGCACTATCCGTTCCCCCTCCCCTAGTCGGTACCCGGTTATCGACAGGCTGCCTCAAGCAGTGTGCCCCGGGTTATCGCAACAGCACACTGCTCGTATAGGCGGCCCCTTAACAACGTAAATCACCGGGGGAGACAAGTGCGGCCAGCACAGCGCGATCAGATGGGTGGTGGAACCAAACGGCAAACGGACAGGGGACAGGAGACATCTGGCTCGGAGGCAGGAGAGCCAGCCGAACACCGTCTGCAGCCTCGCTTTTTCTCCTCCCAGCCCCCGCGGGGGGGGGAGAAGGCTAGACTAGGTGGAGGGTCGCGCCGAGAAGAGCGACCACTATCTCCGATATCTCGGACGGGGTCGAGCAAGGATCGAGACGAGTCCGACGACGACCTGCGCGAGGGGGGTTTTCCACCTGCCTTTCCCCCTACCTCCGGCACGACCGGAGTCGCACAGGAGCCGAGGTTAGGCAGGTTCGACTCGACCAGCTCAAGCTGACCAGCCTTGCTGATCGGCAACCCCGCCGCGGCTGGAGGAGGCCGCGTATCGTGGAGAATAGCGACATTTTTTATTTCATACTGTATCCAGGAAAAAAAAATTAGTATAGGTCAGAAAATAGTAAATACTTGGATACTGGTACGGGTATGTTTTAGACGATATCGTTACTGCCATTGGAGAGGTTGGGATTAGTGGTTCACGGTCTACCTCACGCTACTAAGTCCTGTATGGCATAGCAAAAGGGGGGGCCCAGAGACTCCAGCCGGTTTACCGGTATTGGAGTAAAATATTTCAATTTCAATTTCAATTGGGGAGGAGACTTCCAATCGACCACCACCACAGGTATAGGCCACTCAGCCCTCACCTCCCTACTAAAATCCCACCTCCAACCCCTCCACAACCCCATCCCTACCTTCCCCCGCAGCGGAGGCTGGCTTGACCACTGGCTCACCACACCCCCTTCTCCTCTCACCCTCCCACCGTCCTCTTGCTCGATATTCCCCTCCCCCTCCCACTTCACCGACCACTGTGCAATCCACCTCGTCATCCCCGCCCCTTTCTCCCTCATGGCACATCCCCCCCCTCCCCATACCCACCCCCACACTCATCACACGACGCGCAAACTCAACTTTCGACTTCCCCTCACACCCGACCACATACAAGCGTACCAATCCAGCACCCCCGACCTCATCAACCAAACAGCCGCCCTCCACGCCGAAATACTCAACACTTCGCACACCTCGGCCTCCCCCGACACCCTCGACACCCTTGCATCACAATTCACTACACTCATCTCCCAACACATGGACCACGCAGCCACAATTTGGCCCCTCCTCCCCGCCAAGAAACCACGCCCACCCCAAGCGTCTCTCGACCCTACTTGGCTTACAAAGAAAACACACACTCACATACTCAAACTCCGCAAATGCAGTAAGAACAAAGGCCCCCTCCCCTTCGCCCAAGCCCTCTTAAACACAACTGACTATCTCTCCCTTGTCGCCATCAAACAACAATGCCAAGCACGCATACGCCAGCTCCTTCACGCCACCACCACAGTTAAGCTGCAAAAAATAAAAACTCGAGCCAGTACGGCCTACGACACATGTCCCAAACTCTCCCATCGCCGATTGAAAATTAAAAGCGGCATCCTACCCCCCGCCGGCGCCGCCTCCACCCTCCACCGCATCACTAAACCCGATAAAACTACCGCATCCTCTCCCTCCGCCGTCATTGACGCGGTACACCCTCACTTCGCCCGCGAACTCGGCCGCGCCACCCCACACGACCTGCCCTCCCCCCCGTGGGAACTCCCCGACAACCCCGACAACTTTACCATCGAACCCCGCGGTGACCCCTCCCTCACCCTCGCCGACATGATTACCCGCGGCACTTTCGATAAAACACTCAACTCCCTAGGCACCGGCAAAGCCCCCGGCCCCGACGGTATCCCCAATGAAATCATCAAATTCCTACCACCGGCGACCCGCTCCGCCCTCTTCTCTCTCCTCTCCCTCCTCGCCCACAAATCCTACACCCCTCCTGACTTGTGCCACAGCACAACCTACCTGCTACATAGAAAAGGCGACCCCACCCTCCTCGATAACTACCGCCCTATCGCCCTTATGAACAACCTCCTTAAACTATGGACAACACTAATCAAAGATGCAGGCTCGAAATACGCCGAAACACACGGCAGTCTCAGCGACCAACAGGACGGATTCCGACAACACCGCAGCATTCACGACGCCCTCTCCTCCCTCATTATGACGATGGAGGACGCGAAACTCCACAACAAAGACATCTACGTCATGTACGCGGATTTCAAAGGCGCCTTCAACGCCGCAGACCACCGCATCATGTTCAAACACATGCGTCAACTCGGTATGCCCCCCACCTTCGTCGACACATGCGAACACCTCTACGGGGTCTCAACCACAGATTATATTACACCACATGGCCCCACCCCAATATCGACATTAATCGCGGAACCCTCCAGGGAGACACCCTCTCCCCCTTTCTATTCACCCTCTTCCTTGAACCCTTCCTTCGCTGGCTCACGGTGCGAAGCCGGGGCTACCGCCCAGGCCCCCCCCGCCACTAACGTCGACCCCACAGAACCCACAGCCACATACCCAGGACACGGCTTCGCTGACGACCTCAGCCTCGCCACGGGCTCGACCCCCAACATGACCATCCAGCTCATGAAACTCTCCCTCTTCAGCGCCTACACGGGCATGACCGTCAACATCCGCAAATGTTGCATCACCGGCGGCCTGTGGCGCACAGGCAACGCCCTCACCTTCGCCAACACTACCCTCCTCGCATCCCGCCTACAAACTCAGTTCATCACCCTCGACTCCACCCCGGCCCCCATTCCCTCCATTGGCCCCACGGACACATACCGCGTCCTAGGGGTAGAACTGAACACCTCCCTCACCTTCACCAAACATTGGAACGAACTAAAACGTACCACTGCATCCCTCATCACCGCCCTCTCCACCTCCCCACTAACACAATCCCGCAGAATCAGGGTCACCCGTGGACTTCTCATCGGAAAACATTTCACCCTTCAACTCGGCCTCTTCACCGACTCCCAACTCGACACTCTCGAAGGCCAAATCTGCCGCGCACTCCGCTCCGCCGTCTCCTCGGTACGTAACCTTCCCCGCACCACTCTCCACCGCCCTACCTCCGACCTAGGATACGGCCTCCCCTCCCTCAAAACCCACGCCGCACAACTCACAGTTTGCCACCTACATAAAATCATGAACAACTCAAGATATAGAGGCCACATGGCCCGCGCACACATCCGCACCTTATCAACCACGTACTCCCACTGACCCTCGGAATCCATCATGTCAACATGTTTCACCCCGCCCACACTCAGGTGCTTAGTCAGAGCTCAGCGCGATGCGGGCACCCTATTCCACAACATCCCTCCACTCTCCCTCACCAACCCTATCGCCTCCACAATTCGCGCCCACTTCACCGCTCAAGACAACGCCCTCCTCGCCTCACTCCGGGACAAAGCCACACACATCACCGACCCTCACACATATATGCAAGCCTACTGCGACTTCTCTCCCCGCAAAACATACGCCACCCTCCTCCCCCGCCTCACTCCCCTCTGGAAAAATAATATCACCACGTGGCCACAAGTCCTCCTCAGAGCCACCTCATCCTCCTTCATCCTCAAATCATGCAAATCCATCACCACACTCACGGGGTCCACAACCCCACTCTCAGTTCCCATCCGCCTCCTCGCCGCATTCCTCACCGAACCCCTCGATACTATCCACAACCGCCTCCCCCTCACTGGCCTCTCTACTAAGCAAGCATCCCCCCCCACCACTATACACCCCTTATGGATTCCCCTCCTCTCCCCACACCTCCCTCGCTCACCCCCGACCCTCTCATCCGGCATATACACCTCCTGCACCACTCACCCCACCCCCACCGCACCCACCACACACTTAGACACAGAATACCTCACTCCCTCACCACTACCCCCCTGCGACGTAACGCGCATCATCTCCAAACACAAGGACACAGAATACGGCCAAACACAGTACATGGTTGAATGGGCCCCGGAACACCTCACGGAATGGGACATTCAATTACAACTCGACGACGGCTTCCGCCTCATCTCCTCCAACCCCACATCGGTATGCCTCCCCACCCCCTCCCCCACCGCCTGCTCCATATGTCATGACCCACTGCACACAAAACCCACCTCCCCTTGTTGCACATGCCCGCACTTCGCCATACATTCCCAATGCCGCCCAGCTCAGGGACCCGACACATGGCAGTGCGAGTGGTGTGCTCGCGGCCAACAACACGACCTCACCCACCTCCACGAGGTCCAGTGGGCCCCATGCCTACAACTACACGACACCATCAGTGAGACCCCCTCCGGCCCCACCGCCCTCACCGCATTTAACTCCGGCTTCGTCCCCTCCACCACACCCATTCTGCCAGAACCTGGACCCCCTCCTTGGTCACACCCCCTAATCACATTCAACCATGACCCCATAAACCCCGACCTCGACATGCTCCCTACCGGTAAATTCGCCATCCACGCACACCCATCACTCCACGACACCACCGTACTCTGCACTCCCGACGGCCGCCCGGCCACCACCCTTAACGGCCCCCGCGTCCGACACCTCTACCAAATCTTCCGCCCCGACCTCTCCCAGCATACGTTCGAAGAGGAGGTCTACCACCTCCTCACTCGCCTAGGCTCCCGCTCAGAAATCCACTCACCCACACCCGCCACCACCACCCGTAATAGATGGGCCACCAGAGAAGACCTACTCACAGCTCTCCGCCACACATTCCACATACAGACAGAACTCTACTCCGACCCCCTCAATAAATCCCTTCACTCCCACACCTACCACTCCCTCTACCCCGAAGACATAGTCTTCTCATCTAGTGGCAGCAATGCCCCACACACATGGCAAGGCACCAACATCGCTAACCCCGAATACGACCACGAATGCATGCGCCGAGCCATGGAACACGCTATCACCAGCGCACACCTCACAACCCCTCACACACCCAGCGCAACCATCCTCATCCTCCCCCGATGGGATCACACACCCTACCGCCACTCCAAATACATAAACTCCCCATACACCCACCACCTTTACACCCTCCCCAATGACGCAAACACCTTCCTTCCCCCCGACCAACACACCGGCAACCCCACCCCTACCCCATTCGGCACACGATGGATGGTCGACATATACCTCGTCGCCAACCCCCTCGCACTCTCCACCCTCCCGTCACCCACAGCCATGACCGCACTTCACAACACTCTCGAATCTACCTACGACACTCACCTCCCCAACCCCACCGTCACCCCCCTCCCCCCTACCTCTTCGACACCTACTCACCCCACTCAGCAGGCATATACCACCTCCCCCCAAACCCAACTCACCCTATCACATACCCCCTCCCGGAACGCCTGCATCTAACATACCCCCCCACCAGCGGTACTCTTGCTTGGCACTGGTAGGACTTTGTATACACAGACGGCTCGAAAAAAGGAAGTTCGTCCCCCCTCGGAGCAGCAGCCACCCACCCCGCCTCGGACACCAAAATCAAAATCCTGGTGACCTCTACCCCTCCCTCGCACACAATAAATCGCGCTGAATTAGCTGGCATAGATATAGGCCTCCAACTCGGCCGCACCCACCTCCTCACAGACAGTGCGTGCTCCCTCCGCCTCATACAAGGATACTTAAACTGCCCTTCCGCTTACAGACACAACATTCACCTCGACACCCTACTATCCATCACACATACCCTTAAAACCCGATGCGACGCAGGCATCCGTACACACCTCGGCAAAATCAAAGCACACAACCACTCCCTAGGTAACGACCTCGCAGACACCCTCGCCAACCAAGTAGCGGATGGTCACCCACCCGACACTACATACACCACATGTTCAGAGGTGTCGCTAGGCCACTGGACCTAGCCATACACCCTCGTTCCACAAACCCTAGGGGACCCATTACCCTACAAATACACCAACCTCAAAGCCGACGCACACACCTACAGCACCAAAAACACACACACACACCTCTCGCAAACGACCAAACACGGTGCCCTCCTCGCCCGCGCCGCGGAGGACGGCGCCGATTTCTTTTTCCACAAAAAACACTCAACCCTCACGAATATCCAGTTCACACACAAGCAAGAATTCATGTGGGGAGTCCACAACACTCGCCTTCTTACTCATAACCCCACCCTGCGTTGCCCCCTCTGTGGCCAATTCACTAGCAACGGCCACATGGCCGGTAACTGTGTCTGGTCTAAGACAGGACCGGCACAACAGCGCGCTACAACTCCTACTCTCCCTGCTGGAGCGCCACAACGGAGGACGATGGGAAACCATCATTGCAGACTTCGGTAACAAACCCATAAAATCATTTGCTTCCCCTACTCTTGCCCACACTCCACTCGACTGCCACCCACCTCACCCCACCCACATGCCCACCCGCCTTGTTGCTGCTGACGAAGGTCTCTCGCCCGACTCCCTAACCTCGTGTCCCGCCGTCCTCCCACCTAAGATTCTCCCCCCCGCACTACGACCCCCCGCACACAAACCCGACTTCATCCGCATCCTCGAACCTCGGTTCGTTGGTCACTCAAACGGTCGCCGACGTTACGCATCCATAAAAAAGGTTTAGATAGGGGAATGGAAGTACTGCACAGACAATAACCTCTCCCACATAGCTAACCTCATACATGCCAAATACACACCCCTTGCAAACGCCATCCGCAGCCACTGGCAAGGCACAATGGTTGACATCCTTCCCATCGTCATGAGCCGCACAAGTACACCGCACTCCTCCACCATCACGAGTCTCACCTCCCTACTCACCGCCCGCACCGACCCTCCTGACAAACTCGTCTCCAAAGCACGCCTCGACACGTCTCGCATCCTTGCACAACTCCACACGCATATTGTCCAATGGCTGCATCACCTCCTACTCATATACCGCATCAAATCCCGCACGACCTCCCGCCGCGCCTCCGCACAATGCCCCTTCGCACGCCCCTGAATGCACACCACCATCACCCCGCATCAAACCCTCCCCGGGGGGGAGTAAAACCCCCGAACACCCTTGGAGAGGTTGGACATAGGTGGTTCACGGTCTAGCCCTGACTTGTAAGTTCCTTGTATGGCATAGTTGGGAGGGCCGTGAGACAGCAGCCGGCGCATACGGCTTTTTGGTGAAAAACCGGCGCATACGGTACATGTTGTAAACAATTTCCATTTCAATTTCAATAGGTGCTTTCGGCAATTCGGTGTTTCTTGGGTAAGGACTGACCGCATCAAAATGTTCAACCGCAACAACGTTTCTCGACCATTATTTTGCATAAGACTAATGAATCTTTCGCGTGATGCGGTCAGGAATGACTACTCCCGGCGCCTTTAGTAGGTGCTGTTTGCGACAGGTCTCATGACTCCCATCGTCAGCCTGTCATGTTCCTTCTGCACAAAAGCAAGCAGGAGATAAAGCCTATATTCCAATTAAAAAAAGGTACACGGCTCGTAGGAACACGGCTCGGCCGGTACACGGCTCGCGGGACAAAAAAAACACGAGCCGTGTTCCTCGCGCTTTCTGGTATTCCAATTAGGCCGGTACACGGCTCGGACCGCAGTACATACGGGCTTTGTATCGGGCTTATTATCCTACGGCCTTTTCTGCGCAGTCATCGCGCCCGCACACACTCTCTCACCAACACCTTACCGCACCCGCGCCCGTACCACGATGCTGGATCCGAGGCGCATCACGCTTGTATGGGCCGTGGCCTTGATTTTCGGCTTGGCGGCACTCGTGAATGCCGTTCCGCCCGCGCCAGATGTGGTGATGGGTACGGACCCCTCCGGCGGGAGCGCAACCTCAGCGTACTGGTGCAAGCAAACACACACGCACGGCCACACACACACACACACACAGACGCGCGCATACATAAGCACCCGGTCACACACGCGATCACACACACACACACGCACGCATAAGGTCACAGCACATACGCGCACGCACTCTCCCGCACACATAGTACAGTCACACGGTCAGACCCACATACAGTAGATATATAAGTGGATGCGTGATGCGTCTTCCGGCGTACAGCCGCGTAACCTGTCGGACCCGAAATATACTGCCGTCTAGCTGTGCTTACATGTAACCATTCTTTCTGCGCGAACTGTGCATTCGAAACAGTCGTTTGCCCGCGCACGAGCGCGCCTACATATTGCCAGCTCATCAGGCAACCGTTTTTTGCGAGAGCCCGATTGCGTGTGTGTGGGGGGGGTGGGTGTATGTCTCTGTGTGCCTCTCTCTCTCTCTCTCGCTCTCTCTCTCTCTCTCTCTCTCTCTCTCTCTCTCTTTGTGTGTATTTATGTGTGTGTGTGCGCGCGGGTGTGTACGTATGTCTCTGTGTGCATCAACAACAGCAACAACAGCAGCAGCAATAATAGATGTTGGAGTAGAAGCATAAAATAATAAATAAAAACGTTAGCTACACAAGTAACATAAGTGTGTCTGTGCACACACGCGCGTGTGTGTGTACGTGTGTATGTGTGTGTGTGTGGCTCTCTCTCTTTCTCTCAAGGTGTGTTTGTGTGTGTGTGTGGCTCTCTCTCTTTCTCTCAAGGTGTGTTTGTGTGTGTGTGTGTGTGTGTGTGTGTGCATGGAACTCTCTCTTTTTCTCTCTCTCGCTGTGTGTGTATTTGTGCATGTGTGCTTGTGTGTGTGTGGCTCTCTCTCTTTCTCTCAAGGTGTGTGTGTGTGTGTGCGCGCGCGCGCATGTGTGCCTGTGTGCATCAACAACAGCAACAATAGCAGCAGCAATAATATATGTTGAAGTAGAAGTATAAAATAGTAAATAAAAACGATAGCTACACAAGTAAAATAAGTGTGCCTGTGTGTGTGCGTCTCTGCGTGTGTGTGTGTGTGTGTGTGTGTGTGTGTGTGTGTAACTCTCTCTCTTTATCTCTCTCGTTGTGTGTGTATGAGTGTCTCTGTGTGCATCAATAACAGCAACAACAGCAGCAGCTATAACAGATGTTGAAGTAGAAGCATAAACTTATAAAGAAAAACAGCAGCAGCACAAGTAGAAGAAGTGCGCCTCTGCGCGCACGCGTGTGTGTGTGTGTTGCATCAGCTTCCCAAACATAAGTATAACGACACAGATATTTACAGCTTAAGGTTGGTGATCCTGTTGTGTCTTTGCGGTGGCGTACACTCAAGCTCTACCCCCTCACAGCAACCGCTATTTTTGTATCAGACGCTTGCGAAAATCGCCTACGCGCCCACTCGCCGGAAATCCCTCCTACTAGAGCCGTCTCCGTCCTGCAGCGTGTTTTTTTTTATCCCGCGCTCCTCGAAGGTAGTCTCCGTTCCCGCGGGCCGGATTGGTACCGGGAACTTGCCCGGCCAAGTGCATCCCAAGCGCTCTCCGCTACCGTCACGCCCTCCCGACCACCTGTTGACCACTTGCTCCCGACCAAAGTAGAAAGGGGGTTCCCTTCGCCGTCCAAGAACTCGCCAGCAACCTAAAGCGGGTGGGGTAGAGCCCTATACAAAAGTTCGCGAGTCGGGTAGTGACAAGTCGGGCAGGTGGGCAAGGCGGGCGGGTACCTCAAAGATCACGCCCGCAACTTCCGCCTTGATGTCCAGCCACCTCTCCCATATTCGCACCGAGCGCGAAGGGTGGCACCGCAGCTCCACGCTTTGTTCGGCTGTTACTTTGCCCCCTGCGAAGAGGTACCTCATGCGGCCGAGCGCGAGCAGCTTGAAGAGAACTGCGGCACGCTCGCAAAGAGGCACCTCCACCCCCTTCAGCCCGCCATCGGGCGCCTCCTTCTTCGTGGGCCCCAGCTCCGAGGCGGAGAGGGACGCCTCAAGCGCAACTTGTTTCTCCGCCTCGGTCAAGTGCCAACTTCCGGCTTGCGCGGCCCCCTCTTCGGAACGTTTGCGCCGAGGGATATTGGGCGGACTGTGCTAGCGATGTTGCGGGGCCGTGGGTGGTGGGATACTACGTAGCGATACTGCGTAGCGATTATTTCCAGCTACAGGGGGGAAGAGCCCCGCGCGACGCGATAAGCGGTATGTACTGTATTAAGTACTAGTTTCCCGAGCCGTGTACCTCCTCCCGGTACACGGCTCGGGCAAATAGGAACACGGCTTGAGGCTCAAGCCGTGTTCCTACACTCCTCCACAAAAGTCCGGACATGCATTATGTTAAGCATAAGCTAGTCAAGAACACGCTCCCCTCTCACCACGTCAAGCACGACGATACCCGAGTACCACCCAATTGTAGGAGAGCCGAGAAGCAAGCAGTAAGCCGCCATCCGGGGTGGTTAGACCTCAGCTTAAAGCGGGTGCGGTCGGTGGAGTTTGTCGAATTAAGCCCATAAACTCCCGAGAAATTGTCTGAACTGCACACGTCATTCTGAGCGCCACGCTTGGGCATTGCTCAAGCGCTCATACCAAGCTGCATACTTCTCTGTGTTCCACATAACCGCATTTTTGGGGGGTTTTTGGAGGGGGTTTGGAGGCGTGGGTGCCGTGTTCAAGGCGCGAGGTTTGGTTTGCGGGTGTGTGAATAGAGCACGGAAGTTCACGCCGCTGGCACGGGTGATTGTTTGGAAAGCAGGCGAGCAAAAACGCACATGACGCAGGTTTGGATAAACACTGCACGCTGTAAACATGCGAGGGCGATTGGCTTAGGGGAGGGGCGAGGTCCAACTTGGCCGTTAGGGACGCATCACGTTGACGGTGGTGTTTGGAATGCTTGGGTATGTGCTTGTGCCAACCACACCCGCCCCACGCGTGGCACGCGTCGGGAATTGGGCTCGGAGGTCAATAGGAATGAAGAATTGGTAAACATATATCGACAAACCCCGCACAAATCGTCTCAGGAGGTGAGCCGACTTCGATGGGTGTTGCTTGGCACTGCCGCTCAGCGGTGCCGGAATAGTTTGTAAATTAAGATAATTCATAACAAATCGATTTGTGGGATTCTGAACTCCGGAGTAGGTGCGTTCGACGCGCATTGAAAAGACGCGTCCAACGGTACATTTTATAAAAAGTTTTGACCATATATCAGGAAGTTAAGATCGCTTGAACATTGTTACCGAAAGCGGCTTGCCCTTGGGTTGTGCGCATATCGGTGGTAAGTCTACATACGCGATTTCTTGCGTTTCCCCCACAGCGGCCTGCCCAACACCTCCTCCCTCCGTCGCCTATGCATAATATTTGCGCGACCGTCGCATCAGCGTTCATATTGCGGCGTTGTGCGCCCGTTACTCTTTTCGTCTACCAAGCACGGCGACTGTTTGAAAGAGCGTGCCGCACGGGTGCGGGCGCGATAACCCCAAGTACACATGCCCGGCAGTGTCCGAACTCGCCCCTCGCAGTTGTCGGTGCATTCCATTTTGCGCGCAAAAGCATTGCCTGGGATTTCAGGATATTTGTCAATAAAATCGACGCATGATTGCATTTTCTACTTGCGCAGGTGCGAAACCTTGTCCGGACTTTTGTGGAGGAGTGTTGGACGTTTTCAAAATTCCCGTACAGCGGCGGGAGACCGCAAAACTTGGCGAAACTTAGCGGGAACTCGTCAAAACTTTGTTCTTCGCAGCCGAGACCGCCAACCGCGCCAGCGCGCTGTCTTTTCCTCTTGTCGACCTTATTGCTCACGTCGGCTGCCGCCGTTTCGTAGTATGCCACCTTCTCCATGTGTACTCGCAAGGCGTTGGCGCCTCGTCCATGAAGTCGAACGACTTGGCAGCGCTCGTAAGGCCGCGCAGGAGTGTGAAGCAACCGTGAGGGTTGTCGAGAAGTGGTGCCGGCGCGCTAAAGCTACCGGGACAGTGGACGACACGCCTAGGGCGGGCAGGCCCCGAGCGCCCTTGGCGTCCCGAGAAGCCACCCTCCTTTTGAAGGTGGGTGTAGAGCGCGGCGATCAGTGCCCACAACTTGCCAAGATGCTGCAGCAGAGGCTAGGAGTGACTGTGAGTGCTGAGACGGTCCGCCGGTACCTAAACAAGTACTTAGCGCGCCAGATGAGGCCGAGGAAGCGTGTTTCACTAACAGTCAAGCACATGCGCGCACGGCTATGCTTTGCCAAACAATGGGTACGGAAGTCATGGCACAATGTGGTTGTGACAGACAGCAAGTACTTTTGGCTGTCCAATAAGGGGCCCGGGAACAAGGAGTGGGTGCTCTTCGAGGATGAACCGCCAACCAAGGTGTCAGAGCAAAATTGTTTCAAAGTGCACGCGTATGGTGGTGTTAGCAAGTATGGCAGGACACCTTTGTTTGTGACAGTGGGGAGCAGCGGCGTTAAGGCAAAGAGCAAGGGCGCAAACGGTGAGGTGTACCTCACCTTGTTGCAGGAGCACCTGATACCCGCGTGTGAGGCTTTGATGGCAAAAAGGCCCTCGGCCGAGGCGCAACATCAGTGGATTTTTCAGCAAGATAACGCTAAAGGTCATGCTTGCAAGAAGGTTAGGAATTGGCTTTCGTCTCAATCCGGCTTTCAAGTGATGCAATGGCCTGCCAAAAGCCCTGACCTTAGTTGGATTGAAAACATGTGGGGTATCGTGTCGAGTAGATTACAAAAAAGATTGGACTTGTCCCCGCGCAATTTTGAGGCGGCCATACAACACGAGTGGGAAACAATTCCTTACTCTGCCCATTGCGCCGTGTTCAACTCCATCCCCAAACGGCTACGAGAGTGCATAGCAAACGATGGAGGAACAACTCACTATTAGGGTAAATTTAGGGTTTCGGATAGGTTGGCATGCAAATCAGCACAATTTTGATAATTCGAGTTTCATCCAACACTCCTCCACAAAAGTCCGGACATGCATTATGTTAAGCATAAGCTAGTCAAGAACACGCTCCCCTCTCACCACGTCAAGCACGACGATACCCGAGTACCACCCAATTGTAGGAGAGCCGAGAAGCAAGCAGTAAGCCGCCATCCGGGGTGGTTAGACCTCAGCTTAAAGCGGGTGCGGTCGGTGGAGTTTGTCGAATTAAGCCCATAAACTCCCGAGAAATTGTCTGAACTGCACACGTCATTCTGAGCGCCACGCTTGGGCATTGCTCAAGCGCTCATACCAAGCTGCATACTTTTCTGTGTTCCACATAACCGCATTTTTGGGGGGTTTTTGGAGGGGGTTTGGAGGCGTGGGTGCCGTGTTCAAGGCGCGAGGTTTGGTTTGCGGGTGTGTGAATAGAGCACGGAAGTTCACGCCGCTGGCACGGGTGATTGTTTGGAAAGCAGGCGAGCAAAAACGCACATGACGCAGGTTTGGATAAACACTGCACGCTGTAAACATGCGAGGGCGATTGGCTTAGGGGAGGGGCGAGGTCCAACTTGGCCGTTAGGGACGCATCACGTTGACGGTGGTGTTTGGAATGCTTGGGTATGTGCTTGTGCCAACCACACCCGCCCCACGCGTGGCACGCGTCGGGAATTGGGCTCGGAGGTCAATAGGAATGAAGAATTGGTAAACATATATCGACAAACCCCGCACAAATCGTCTCAGGAGGTGAGCCGACTTCGATGGGTGTTGCTTGGCACTGCCGCTCAGCGGTGCCGGAATAGTTTGTAAATTAAGATAATTCATAACAAATCGATTTGTGGGATTCTGAACTCCGGAGTAGGTGCGTTCGACGCGCATTGAAAAGACGCGTCCAACGGTACATTTTATAAAAAGTTTTGACCATATATCAGGAAGTTAAGATCGCTTGAACATTGTTGCCGAAAGCGGCTTGCCCTTGGGTTGTGCGCATATCGGTGGTAAGTCTACATACGCGATTTCTTGCGTTTCCCCCACAGCGGCCTGCCCAACACCTCCTCCCTCCGTCGCCTATGCATAATATTTGCGCGACCGTCGCATCAGCGTTCATATTGCGGCGTTGTGCGCCCGTTACTCTTTTCGTCTACCAAGCACGGCGACTGTTTGAAAGAGCGTGCCGCACGGGTGCGGGCGCGATAACCCCAAGTACACATGCCCGGCAGTGTCCGAACTCGCCCCTCGCAGTTGTCGGTGCATTCCATTTTGCGCGCAAAAGCATTGCCTGGGATTTCAGGATATTTGTCAATAAAATCGACGCATGATTGCATTTTCTACTTGCGCAGGTGCGAAACCTTGTCCGGACTTTTGTGGAGGAGTGTATTTGCCCAAGCCGTGTTCCTATTTGGCCGGTACACGGCTCGCGAGCCGTGTACCGTAATTGGAATACCTGTATTTTTGATATTTTCGGTACAGGGCTCGCGAGCCGTGTACCGCACGTCTAATTGGAATACAGGCTTAAGCAGTGGAAACCGCCATCTTGCATATCGAGATTATAAGAAAAATTGATATTGTACATTTGGCAGAAGCCGAGCCAAGGGAACACGGGTCGTACGGATAATATACGAAATATGTACGGAAAGTTTGCGGGATTCGCGGTCGTACTGCTTTCGATCATACGAGTGCAACACGTACTTTACCTACCTAGTTCGTTGTAGTTATGTGCTGAGGCCCTGCTAGTGAGCGAGGGGCCGACCGCGGGCCGATTCTGAGGGTTTGTCTCATATAATGAACGAATATGGATTCATGCGCGCTGCTGCTGCCAGGTTTTGTGAGACAGGCTGGCGTGAAGGGATCAGACAGCCAATCCCGCCAACCACCCCGTCTCTGGCGACAGGGCACCGTACCGGTACCATATTTTTGGACGGCTTGGGCCAGCCATGGCTCTCCTTGCGTTGCAGCAGGTTGCTCGCCGTGGGGGGCTGCTAGCTTCGGCGCGCCCCAGCGCAGCCGTGGCCGCGCGATGGTTCTCCTCCGGCGACCCGCAGGTGCGAGCTCGCCACAAACTCTCTTCGTCGCGGCGGTAGGGATGGAACCCTCCAAGCACAGGGCACACCTAGAGGCATTCGGCTGGAAAGACGAAATATATGTGGTATTATAGCCTCGCCCTGTTGCCGAGGCGTCCCTGAACGGCTGTAGACCCCACGACGTCGCGGAAGTCGGTGCGAAGGCGCCGCGACACGCAATCTGCCTCATAATTATTATTTGAGCTGTGTTGTAGCGCACGTGGCAGTCGAACCCACTCCGCTCTAGGGAACTACTTCCTAAATACGTTGTTTCTGTATGCGATTGTGTGGGAAGCTGAACTGCGGTGATGGCCTTCCTCTTTGTCAAGCACACGGAAAGCGCCGCTCATTGGTTGACACACTTGGATCAGAGCGGAATACGCGGCGCGGTGCTACGGTATTAAGTATTTAGGGGTTTGAGCTTGGGGTGCCAACCTGCAGCTGCTTCCAGCTGCTGGAACGGGGACCCCTTGCCCACCACTCCTCGCGACTAGTAGGCGCTCGGTAGAGCGGTAGCACGGTCCGCCTCACCGTCGAACAGTTAATTGTGAATTCGTGCCAGCCGTTTTTATTTGTGGAATAGACAGGGCATCCTATTAGGACTTGGCTGACTAAGAACAGGGGTTGTACGCACACTCGACTGTGTCTGAATCCCTATTAGTGGAAGTGGTGCTGCAGCTCGAGCTCCGTCTTCGACCTGCTGAGACTGTGCTATCCGTTGTTGTTGCAGGACGTTGTAGTAGTGGGCGGCGGTCCCGGTGGTTACGTTGCCGCCATCAAGGCCGCCCAGCTGGGGCTGAAGGTGACCTGCGTCGAGGGGCGTGGCTCCCTGGGCGGCACCTGCCTCAACGTGGGCTGCATTCCCTCTAAGGTCCGTATCACACCGCCCTGCATCAGCGGATTGGGACACCGTGGCTGGCTTATTAGGGTTCAGTGTCTCAGTCACTCGTGGTTTAGCTCAACATGCTAGTGTATGTGTGTGTGTGTGTGTGTGTGTGTATGTGTGCGTGTGTGGTGGTTTAGGGGGCGGGGGGGGAATGGGGGGGGGGGGGGGGGGGGGGGTTGTTAGCTAGGTAAGGGGTGGTGTATGTGGAAGGAGAGGGAAGGAAGGGTGGAGGGGGGCGGAGCTGACTGGAGCGGCCACGGTGCAGGCGCTGCTGCACTCCAGCCACATGTACGCCGAGGCGAAGAACAACTTTGCGCACCACGGCATCAATGTCTCTGGAGTGGAGATTGACCTGAACAAGATGATGGAGCAAAAGCAGGGGGCGATCACGGGGCTGACCAAAGGCATTGAGGGGCTATTCAAGAAGAACAAGGTATGGGAGAAAAATAGGATTCAGAGGTTGTGTGCGTATTCTCACTGGAGGTGTCTCAAATGATCATTCATTGAGGCGGGGTCCACCGTGGTGCACAGGTTTCTTACGCCAAAGGTTGGGGGAAGTTGAAGAGTGGCACGGAGGTGGAGGTGACCGCTGCCGACGGCAGTACGAGCACCATTTCCGCGAAAAATATCATCATCGCCACCGGCTCGGAGGTTACCCCGCTGCCGGGCTCCCCCGTTGACGAGGAGAAGATTGTGTCCTCCACCGGAGCCATCTCGCTGAAGAAGGTCCCAGAGAAGATGGTGGTCATCGGCGGCGGCATCATCGGGCTGGAGATGGCCTCTGTGTGGGGCCGCCTGGGCGCGGAGATCACCGTCGTCGAATTCCTGGACCGCATCGTGCCCCCGATGGTGCGGTACTGCTGAATACCAAGTTTCACCCCTTCCGCCTATTCGTCTGAGGTGCACTGCAGACAAGATCATCCCATTCCCTCTCTCTCTCTCTCCGTCTCTCCCTGTATTTCACACGCACACCGGTTTACGGTTCTTTTCTCCCTTGTGAACACTTTTAACTGGCCAACACAGGACGGGGACGTGCGCAAGGTGTTCCAACGGGAGCTGCAGAAGCAGGGGATGAAGTTCAAGGTACGGGTTTGCATCGATGCACGTGCGGTCGACAGCGCCGGCGATGTGGGGGGCGTGCCTTTATCTGCGTACTGTTTCTTAGCTACCCCTCTCACCCCTCCCTTCCGCAATGCTTCTCCCTCACAGCTCAACACCAAGGTGACCAATTCCGAGATTCAGCCCGACGGGAAGGTCAAAGTAACGGTACGCACAGGGTCCCTCGCATTGCTACTGCTTCTACCCCATCTCGGTGGTTTTTCATAAACACTGACCCCCTTTTTCCCGCTTGTACCTCTGCTTCTGCACTTGTCTTGCAGATGGAGCCCGTGAAGGGTGGCGAGGCAGAGGTAATTGAGGCCGACACCGTTCTTGTGGCCACAGGTAGGCAGCTTTTTCCATTCACTTTATTTGTGTCATGTGGAAATGTCAGGCTGCCGTTAGGTGCTGCAGTCGCGGGTGGTTGCTTAAATCTTGGCTGGCACTTGGCATTTGCCAGGCCGCCGTCCCTTCACCGCCAACCTTGGCCTCGAGGAGCTCGGCATCACACTCAACAAGCGCGGCACTATCCCCGTGGACGACCACTTCCGCACCAGCGTCCCCTCCGTCTACGCCATCGGCGACGTCATCGAAGGCCCCATGTTGGCGCACAAGGCAGAGGAGGACGGCGTTGCGACTGCGGAGATTATTGCGGGTGGGCGCTCAATATATATGTGCAGGGGATAATTGTTGTGGTTTTGCATTTTCTGTTCGATTTGTTGTCTTGTATTCGGTGATTGCGGAAGGGAAGGAAGGACTTGTGTGTGCGGGGGAGTGAGGGAGGACTGATGTATGTATGTTTGTGTATGTGCGGGGTGGGCAGGCAAGAATGGGCACGTCAACTACAACACAGTCCCCTCTATTGTCTACACCTGGCCCGAGGTCGCGTGGGTCGGTAAAACGGAGGAGGAGCTGAAGGAGGCAGGCGTGGCGTACAAGACGGGTAAATTCTCCATGATGGCCAACAGCCGCGCGCGAAGCGTGGACGACTCTGCCGGCGTTGTGCGTGCCTCCCCCCCCCCAACCCCCTCCCCCCTTTTCCTTCCAACACAGACGTGCTCAGCTACATACACACACACAGTGGGACTTTCTCCCCAGCGCACAAACACGCACGCTTACACTCGTACACTCACATGCATACTCCCTCTTGCAGTTTCATTCCTACACACACACACACACACACACACACACCCGCGCGCGCGCACGAACACGCACACAAGCTTTTTGTTTGCCTGCCTGTGGCCAGGTATGTCTAGTATCGTTGAGATCGATTACGTCTATCCTTTCGTATATCAGCATTTGTTCGACACATGCTTCAAAGCTTTCCTGGTTTTGGGGATGAAAGACGCAAGGGGTGGTTGAGACTGGAAAGTGGTTTACCAGGGGGTAGTATGTGTTATGTTGGCGGCCTCGCACTGCAGCACACCCTGTTGCCATGTATGTTATTGGGGAGAGAACTTGAGGTTTTTCATCCTCGTGAAACCTTGAGAGATAGGCAATGAAACTCTGTGCGGATTGTGTCTTTTTGGTCGTGGCTTCAGTGGTGTCAGGAATTGTGGGCGACCTGTTTCCGGTAGGTGAAGCTTGCCAGGTCGTCTTCAGATCAAACTAACACTCACAGCCAAAGTCATTGCTATTGTCAGTCAGGTACCTTTCGGGGATTGCTAAGTAACGATAGTAATTCGGTGAAGCTGCTTGAGGGGAACCAACAGCAAGAGGCATTTAGCGTTTTGGGGTCTTTGTGGTAGGGGCCAGTTACATCAGCAGTTCAAAAGATAATCGTGTCTCAGCTGGGTGCAGCCGATCTTCAGGTCAAACTCAATATAAGCCCATTGGCATTAGCAGCCAGAGTCAATGAGTTCTCAGTGAAGATGATGATTTTAATGTGTCACCTCTTGCGAGGCAAGCATCATATGTTGAGTCCCTCGCCCTTTTCCCAACTTGACCCTTTTATTAGGTCAAGATGATTGCATGCAAGACGACCGACAAGATCCTGGGAGTGCACATCATGGCGCCCAACGCGGGTGAGCTTGTGCCTGAGTGCGTACTTGCGATGGAGTACGGCGCCAGCTCGGAGGCAAGCCCCCTTCCTTCTACCTACCACACTCACCTCAATTTGTCTCACCTGCCGCCCATTTCCTTTGTTATTTTATTTTCATGATTATTGTGTCTCCGAGGGTCTTGATGGCTATCCGCCTGTGTGACGCAAAATGGCTCGATATGACAGCTCTGTGATATTCGAGGTGTCTGAGGCTGTGATATACCGACTGCGAATTGCAGGACATTGCGCGCGTATGCCACGGCCACCCCACCATGAGCGAGGCTGTCAAGGAGGCCGCGATGGCCACTTATGACAAGCCCATCCACATGTAAGTGCGCTGTGTGGCAGCTACACCGCAAAGACACACCAGGGAGAGGGGCTCCCTGTCGTGCAGACGGAGCTAGCCAACGGTTGCACGGTGAAATCATGCAGGGTTGGGAGTGGGTTTGGATGGATTGCGGATAGGGCATGCTGGGGCGCCAACTATTGGCTGGTCTCTTCATCCTGTAAAGCGTATTTGGCAGAAAATAGGATTGTAGTTTTCTTCTCAATCTTCAATTGCACGGACTGCGATCCCGCATGGAATGACTCTGGGTCGCCTGGCAGGGGACTGGCGCACGCGGGGCAGGGCAAAAGGCACCGTCTGTTTATGTGACGGTCCGTCCATTGGTTGTATACTTAGTTATCAGTTCATTTTCATGATGACATTGAAAGGCGTAAAACTGGGGCGACGAGTTTCCAATCTTTGCCGCTTATAGAGCCAGGTGGATGGGAAGTATGGGTTGCTGCCCTTTCGGCAGCTTTCGTATGTGAGAACTGGGTTCCGCTTATAGGTAGGCCGGACGGTGGGGGTGATGAAGGAATGGTTTGTGCGGTGCATTCTGAACTCCGCGCTTGGTGTGGCGTAAGATTATTATCATGGGATATTACATTGGTCATTCCAGTGAAGCAGCAGCCCTGACGAACTGCATCATAACGAAACTAGGAAAATGTGTTAGGCACGCAGGAACCGAGCAGAGCCGACGGAAAGGTGTGCAAGCTAGAGAAAGAAATGAGGTTGCCTTGTTCACGACGACGGTGGTCTCATTAGATGAGACTTCCGAAGCGAATCGAGGAGAAGCGGCAGTCCTGGTTTGGTGAGCTAGTCGACTGCTACCAGCTGCGAGCATTCGCGTTTCTCACTATCCAGTCATATGCTGCCGCCACGCGGGAATAAACGCCCGGCTGGCCGGCCTTAGCGCAGCCAAAGCCCCACGACACGACGCCGACTTGACGGTCGCGCCCGACAAAGCCCCAAGGCTCGCGCTCCGGGGAGCCGCCGTGGGCAATGAGTGGGCCGCCGCTGTCGCCCTGGCAACTGTCCTGCGGACGGGGGTCGCCGGCGAAGTCCTGGGCGCAGAGCATGGAGGTGGTGATGAGGCCGGGGTACTGCGGGAAGCAACGCTTTGAGTCGAGAAACGACACGTAAGCCCAGCGCATGTCGGAGACGGAGGTGGCGCCAGAGCAGCGCTGCCTGGCGTTGAGCTGGCCATTAAAATTGTCACAACGAGTATTGCCCCAGCCCAGGACGGTGAGCAACGGGTTGGAGGACAGACTCTGAAAGGTGTCGCCCTTGTCAAGCGCCACAGTCCGCTGCTTTGTGCGGCTCCTGAGGCGGAGCAGTTGAAAGTCGTACTCGGGAACGAGGTTGTTAAAGTAGTTGTGGTGTGTGACGGCGTCCACGATGTCGTGCCTGTCGTACCGGTCGTCGCCTGGGCGCTGCACGTAGGCGTAGCGCATCCCACGGCAGTGCCCAGCGGTCAGAATGACGGTGTCCCGGATGAGGGTGCCGCCGCAGAGGAAGACGGTGCCTCGCGAGCTGCGTTCGCTTTCCAGTCGTACCACGTAAGGGAAACGCTCGGGGTCGGGCAGAGGGTCGCCGTTGATGATGCGCGACTCGTCGCCGTCGGCTGACCCGTTGGTGGGGATAATGGGGCGGCTGAAATTCGCAGCCGACTCGGGGTTTTCAAAAATGGGTGTTTCCTCGGTCGCGATGGGCAGCACCTCCACTACCACCACCCCCTCCATGACCTCCTCAGTCTCGTTAGTCTGCTGCAGAGCGCGAGAGCGCACCTCGTAGCTCTCTGCCGCCGGAATCTCTCGCATAGCATGAACGGTGGCGGTAGAGGCCATCAGCAGCATGGCGAGTGCTGTCGCGACCCATGGCGCCGAACTCCGGCGTGTTCTGGAACTTGACATTGCGAGAAACGCGTGATGATGTCGTTTGTTTCACAGTCGGAGATAAGGAGACGGCTCACAGGTTTGCTTCGAAGGTAAAACGTCGCTGTGGCAGCGCTGCACTGTGGCGTGCCTGCGCTTGGATTACTTCTCGTCGCGGGCGACAATATATCGCGTATGTGAAAATACTTGGAATCCTTTATTCTCCAACTGCCGGTGTTGAGCTCGACACTGTGTTGCTGTTGATGACTGTCGCCCGAGTGACCGCGTCAGGCGGCGCCGCGCATCAGGGCAGACCGCAGACGTCTCCGCTCCGGCGCAACCACCGCAACAGGAATGAGCAGATAGATGCACAGTGTTAAGTACAGTGCTGCCCGGCAATCTGGCATTGAATCTAATCTGCGACCGTTAAACTGTATAACTGTTTCGTGAGACAAATGACAGCGTGATGTCTACTATTACACGTACCCGTACAAATACCCGTAGCAATGCTCGTACGGGTACTGTTCATAGAATTGTACATCAGTACCCGTACATCAGAGTCAGACTATGTACTAGCGGCTGTTAACATTCTGCCGCCAACTCTTACGTAACCACTCGTTACCTTACCTGTTCTTCTCCCCAACACAGCACCGGCAGGTATCCACCTGCCGTCGTCTCACCATGCTCCAATATTAGGTTCTGGCCCCTCGTAACTTACGAGTATCACGCACATCCATGCGCTAGACAAAAAACTATTTTCATCTTCCGGGAGACCGGGACATACATAGGGGAGCCACAAACAGCTTCGCCAACCGACCTAGCGGACAACTAGCCATCACAACCGCCGCCAACGGACTGAACACACAACACCGCAACCAACGGGGCAACTATGCACGACCACACAAATATATTATCTTCCACTTGCATGTCGAACCCGATATTTCGCTCGGCTAAGGACGAGATCAAAGCAATAGCGCGCATGCAGCGACTCCGAGGCAGCCATGTACATCTCAACAAAACTGCGACGCATGCTAGAGCGAGCGGGAGTGAAGGAGTCACCATTGTGGTTGTTTGCCTCTCAAGCTAATTGATGACACATATATGATATTGCTTGTTGATGTTGTCACTCCAGATGAGAGTGGAGATGAAGAAAGATTGGAGATGTCTAGATGTTTAATGAGTTAACATTGTAATGCAATTAAACAAGGAAATGGTAAATCGTGGGTGTCACCTCCCTCCAATGCACTAGGCTTAGATAGGTCTAGTCTGACTAGCTTTCGCCTGGTCTCGGGTGGTCCTCGTGGCAGGCGCTAGGGCTCCCATAACGGTCTGAATAAAGTAGCGACGCGGCTTCTTTGTCTGAGGAAATCATACTAGCGCGTCGTGTTGCATGTTAGATTAAATGTGCGTATTGTACGTACCGGGAGGTAATGGTAGAATAGCACAAGACAATACCATGGAGCTATATTGCAATGGCGACGTAACCACGGTACGTCCTTCCGATGGAAAAGTACGGATCAAATTAGTAACGAGTACATGTACAAGTCATGTAATGTATTGTTACATAACAAAGCTAGTCACATCACCCTACCCACAAAGGACGGGAGGTTACAGGCCGGGAAGAATTGAGCACCAACAACCTTTCGGGTTCTCGCCGATGCAACAAGAGCACGGACCCATGCACGGGCATGACTACAATTTCCACGGGGCTTGTACGTTGACCTTGGTAAGTCAATCCGTATCCCCGCCCCTGTGTTATCATATTATTACGAGGACTTCCCGACATACAAGCGCAAATATAGTATTTATCCCCACGCGGTAAGCCCCATCTGCCAGCGTCTGCTTGATGGACTACCGCCATTGAACGCCGTCGAGAACGTTCAATACCACCACTTCCAACATCGCCTTTTCGGTACACTAGGAATGGTCATGGGAGAGCACTCAACAACGTCCTTACACTCAACTTCGAGAAAGATCCCGTTTTATGCACGCACGACTCCCTAGGATCATACGCCTTGAGGGCATTTCTGGACGAGCTACACCATGGAGGGATTAGTCGCACGGTTTGACTTTTACGCAAATTAATGAAGCCACAACTATATTATGAACCGAGAGACAGCAATTTACCACGTTTAGTTCACTCTTTCCGCGAAATCAACGACAATAATTCGCAGATTTTTTCTGAGAAGCTTCTAGTTGCAACTGCCCTCTCCAACCTTAACGCATCGATGAGTCATGTCACGGACAGTCTCATCTCAGCTCTTGACGCCCGTCGAGATGGGATGCTTCCCTACAGCGTACCTTTCGCGCAGATTTTTACCATGATCTTGCAACATCAAGCGTCCAACACTCGACCACTATCACCCCACCCCGTCCGGCCCACACCGTAAGACGCCCGTGCCTTTGCAACCTTGGTAGCCAAACACGTCAATGACGCCATGGCCAAGCGCAGCGCCACTCCCCCCCCCCCCCCCCCCCTCTATGTCGCACTTGTCGCCATCTCCACTTCCATTACAAATGCCCTCACAGAAAACATGTTATCCACCGTCACCTAACACCGTAATAAACTCCAAATTGCTACTAAATTACTCATGACCAACTAACACCCGGGATGGGTCGGAGCTGCCATAGAGCATCATGCAACCCAATCGTCTTAGCTCCGGATTTGTCCACCCCATGAGCGACAAAAAGGTGGGAATATGCCCCGCTATAGCGCTGGATCCCCCCACCTCTTCCCGAACGAGCGCAACTAACCCACGTGAATGGATCCGTAAACACACAACACGCTATATTGAAATTGAAATTGAAATTGTTTACAACATGTCCCGGCAAACTGGACCGAGTGCTGTCTCACGGGCCACTCTACTTCGCCATACATGACTTATTAGCAAGTTGGGCCCGGGTCTCTCCGACCAGGTACATTTCTTATCGACACACCTATCTGCAATGTGTGCCGACGTTCCTCGGGAGTTATATAAATGTAAGCAACCGCAGTAATTGCCACAGTCCCCCCACCTAAGCAGTAACAGCGTAATAATTTTGTAATCAAGAAAAACAGATCTAAAAATAAATCCACTTGTCTAGAAATGCAAAACTAAACTGCTGCTCGACCTTCACGATGCACGGCCCGCTCCCGCCGAACCGGGGTGTCGACCGGCCTAGGCCGGTCGGCGTTCGGGAGGGACGACGGGCCAGCCTAATCTAGCTCCCGCGTGACTTCGGTCTTGCCGAAGGTAGGAGGGGAAAGGCTGGCAAAAAACCCCTCCTCGCGCGGTCGCTCGTCGATCTCGCCGCTCCATCCCGTAAACCCCGCCCCAAGGTCTTGCCGCGTCCACCGACGCGGCGGTCCTCCGTGTCGAGATCCCCCATCACCTCGAGGACAGGTGGGGGGGACCGAGACGCACAGACATAGAAAAAACTAGCGCTCCTGCCTCCGCGCCTGAATTTTCCCCGCTCATTTCCCCGGTTTTTTCTCTGTCTGGTACCCGGGTACCTGTCGGTTTTCCGGCCTGTGGCCGTACCCTCCCCCCTCCGATCGCGCGTCCACCGAGCAGCCTTTTCTTGAGCGGGGGCCTCCGCGCTCACCCGGGCCCACGCTCAAGGACTCCTAGGAGTATGAAGGTCTGTCGGGGTAGTGGGTGTCGAAGAGGGGGGGGGGGGCAGGTCACCGTAGCCGGATCCGGCGGGCCGCGGGCGCCCGGAATTAAGCAAAACCCTCCGTGCCGGGTTTTCCGGCGGCGCCGACCCAAAGGGTCGTCGCCGCCAGATCGTGTCGCTCCTCCCGTCGCGACTGTCCTCCTTGCCGTCCCAGCTGACTCCTCCCCCCGGGAGATGACGCTCGACGACGTAGCGACGCGCTAGTGAGCGCCCTACCCTGGTGCTGCTCCCCAACTTGCTCGACGCCGGGTACGGACATTATTTTAGTGTCCAAAAAAGCCCTCCGTACAGGGCTTTTCGGCGGCGGCTGATCCTGAGGATCGCCGCCGCCTCTTGTAGCCGCTCCTCCGTCTGCGACTAGCCACCGTCCTGTGCCATGTCTTGCCTCACCCCTCGGTAAGGTTCGACCGGCACAGGGCTGGTCGATAGCTAGCGAGCGCCCTTTCCTGGCGCTGCTTCCCGGCTGGCCACCACCAGCTCCAACACCCGCCTCCCACCGCTGATCCGGCCGTACCCTCCTCGCCATCAAACGCTGCCGTAGTACAGGTCCCACTCCTAAAAGTAAGGCTGTATCTAGGAGTATCTGTGCGCGAAAAAACATATCGGACGGGCCGAGCGGGAGATCTTGGCGCCGGTAGTGCACAGAAATTATTTTTTCAAAAGCCCTCTGTACATGGCTTTCCCGACAGCTGTTGATCCCACGGATCGAGCTGTCGGCCCTCTTAGCCCCCTACCGTGCCATGCCTGGCACGGCTACGGGGTTTCCAGCGCCCACCACGGGGAGGTGAGGGGATGCCGACGGGCCTGCGAGCGCACCCCCCTCCGGGGCCGCCGCCGCTGCGCCGCCGGCGGGCGCCACAAAACGCTATACTCTCAAAAGCGCAGCCACCATAATTTTGAATCTCGCCCCCTTACAACTTCCATGCCACCACATTTAAACCCGATACAAAATACGCTTAAAGTACTTAACTCCCCTCCGGATCCACAAAGGTCGCCAAAAAATGAATACATCCACATGGGCGCACTCCCACGCGCTCTTTTGAGCGTCCAGACGTTCTCGTCCGTCGCCCCTCTACCTCTCTGTCGTCGCCGAGGTCAACCATGACATGGCCGTGAGCAGCCAACTCACGTCCAACACTCGAAAGCCACAAGCCACAAGCCAAGACTTCAACGTCCAACCTCCGCTAAACCTCCCCTCTCCCAACAACATGTCACCCCCTCTCTCGAAGTCCCCCCACCACACACACACACACACACACACACACACATAAACATGTCCTCATGCGCAACCCTTCTTCTATTGCACAGACCGGATCAATTGCGGCCTCAAGGAGCCGCATGCATATTGTCCGCCACAAAAAAAAATTCCTCCTACTCACACCGTTTTCTTAACCCATGCACTGACCATCCTTGCCTCAGCGTCATGTCTTAAACCCATAACCATATCGATTGTTGTTAACATCCTTGTAGACTACCTCGCTCGTAGCCCTACTCCGTCGGCGGACCGTCCTTTGTGCTATCGGCCCAAATGAAATGAAATGAAATTGTTTACAACAATACCAGTAAAAACCGGTTGTTGTCTCTGGGCCCCCCTTGTGCTATGCCTAATTGGACTTAGAAGCGTGAGGTAGACCGTGAACCACTAATCCCAACCTCTCCAATGGCTGTGACGATAGCGTGTAAAACATACCCGTATCCAAGTATTTATTATTTTCTTATCTACACATTTTTTTTTGGATACAGTATGAAATATGAAATGCCGCTAGTCTCCACGATACGCGGCCTGCTCCAGCCGCTGCGGGGTCGCTAGTCAACAAGGCTGTCCAGCTTGAGCCGGTCGAGGCGGACCTGCTTGACCTCGGCTCCTGTGCGACTCCGGTCGTGCCGGAGCTAGGGGGGAAAGGCAGGTGAAAAACCCCCCTCGCATAGGTCGTCGTCGGTCCCGCCTCGATCCGTGCTCAACCCCGCCGAGGTATTAGCCGCTCCTCCCGACGCAGCTCGCCACCTAGCCGAGTCTTCTCTCCTCCTTCGGGGGCTGAGAAGAGAAAATAACTAGGATGCAGACGGTGTCCGGCTGGCTCTCCTGCCCCCGAGCCAGATTTTCTCATGTCCCCGGTCCTTCGCCGTATGTTTTCCAACTACTATATGATCGCGCTGTGGCCGTCCTTACCCTCCCCCGGTGGTTTTCGTTGTTAGGGGGCCGCCTTTACGAGCAGTGTGCCGTTACGATAACCCTAGGCACACTGCTTGAGGTAGCCTGTCGATAACCGGGTACCGACTAGGGAAGGGGTTGGAAGAACACAGGGATCGAGTCGCCGTCCTCAAAAGGTGGTTGGTACGGGAATTTTTCCAAAAACCCCCCGTACTGGGCTTTTCCGGCGGCGGGCGATCCTAAGGACCGCCGCCGCCAGACCGTGCCGCTCTTCCGGCTGCGACCCACCTCCGTCCCGCGTAGCATCATGCCTCGCCCCCATGGGAGACCTAAGGCTCTCGCAGGGCTGGCGAGTGCTAGCGAGCGCCGTGCCCTAGCGTTGCTTCCCAGCTGTCCGCCGCTAGCTCCAACACCCTCGTCCCTCCGCCGATCCGTCCGTACCCCTCTTGGCCAAAAAATATTTCGCAAACGCCGCTCCCGCCCCATCGTCGGGAGAGTATCTGCGAGTATTTAGTAGCGGAAAAGGCACATCGGACTGGCCGAGCTGGAGATCCATGTGCCGGTGTACGGATATTATGCTTTTCCAAAACCCTCCGTACAAGGCTTCCCGACAGCTGTTGATCCCGCGGATCGCAGCTGTCGGTACCTCGTTCAGCCCCCTACCGTGCAAGACTTGGCATGGCTATGGGGTTACAAACGCCCACCGCGTGGAGGTAGAGGTAGGTGCCGACGGGCCTGCGAGCGCACCCCTCTCCGGGGCCGCCGCCGCTGCGCCGCCGGCGGGGCGTCGCTATCGGCCCATACCTACATACGGTGCGACTCGGAAAAACACCCCACATCCCCTCCCGTTAGCCTATGTTGCTAAGTCCTGTGCATGTGCCCTAGTTTTGGGCGATTTCTTTCCTCTAAACGCTTTTCCCCCGCGGTGAGAGGAACCATCACCAATCGTTCTAAGGACCATCACCAATCGTTCTATAAAACGAAAAATGCCACTTTTTCCGAAAAAATATATATTACAAGTACGATCACACCCCTTGCATTACCCACCGTCAACTTCATTACACCACGACCCCACCTTCTATCTACCCCAAGCGACCATCACCTCCCAGCATCACGCCATCTCAGTTACACCTATTGAATGGCATGTCGCGTTGCCTCTTGCCCTGCTCGACCCCACACTCCGCTCGGTATCACCAACCGCCGACTACACGGCGTATCTCGACGACCCTCGCTCCCCCACCTCACTACCACCAGCCGACACCGCTGCACACACCGCCCTACCCCCTCTTGTAAACAAATCGTAGATATACGTCCTCCTCCTTCCTCCCGCTATGCATGTCGATCAATCTCGTCGCCGCAACCCCATGCTAGTTCGCAATCGCGTTCCGACAGCACGCACACCATCCGCACTTGGGACCTTCACCCGTCCTAACTCACCTCATTGTAGACCTCCGCGTGTTACACTATCATATTCACATCTCTCGTCACGAATCGCACACCGCGTTGAACCTCGACAAGATGGGAAACACATGTTTTCTCATAAAACCATCATTCTCGACAGTTTACATGAGAACAGTAATAAGACCTTACAACTCTTCGCGTGTCAGCCCGCCCGTACCCTCACCATATTCGCTTCCATACACAGTATGGCGGACACGTACTAGTAGCCCCACCGTTTATCGCAACAATACTCTCTTGAGACGAGTAAAGTCCTGTAACGGTACATTGCATGACATTGTACATGTACTCGTTACTAATTCCAATTCGTGCTTTTCCATCGGGAGGATGTACATCGTGGGTACGCTGCTACTGCAATTTAGCAAAGGGCAATGATGCGCACTATATTAGCATTACCTCCAAGTACGTACACTACGCACAGTCAGTCTAACCGTCTACACGACGCGCCGAATGAAGTTCCCAATGCTCGACGAGAATTCCAATGCTAGACAAGACGCGTCGCTAGTCTGATTGGCGACGTTTGGAGAGCCCTAGCACCTAACACGTTGATCAGACGAGAGCATATGCAATCTAACTAGGCGAAGGCTATTTAAGCCTAGTGCATTAGAGGGAGGTGACACAACCATTTAATTAATTCATTTGTTCAAATACAATCTATTGTTAAACAGTCAAACATCTTTGCACTCTTCCTCCATCAACATTTCCACTTATTGAAATATCAGAAGCAAGCATAACAAAATAGGTTTGTGCCCGCAGCTAGCTCTCAGAATGCCAACTGCCACATTAGTTTCAGAGCCTTTGATCAACATCCACATATGACCATAGTCGACAGCTGAAAAACGAAAGTAAAAAAGAAATTGTCTCGGTAAGAAACTGTCTCGTGACATAGCATGTGGTTAGTAGTCACCGCTCGACGAAAAGTCTTCCGTTGAGCTACGTAGCCAAAGTAAAGTAACTCCAACTTACGAATGATCGCATGAAGTAACCCAATCTTAGTCGGCGTAAGAGACAGACTGTCAATGTCAATCGTAGCCGGAGCAATGTAAGTACCATCATGATTAATCGTCGATTGAGCAGTAGCAGCTTGCACAAGCTTTGCATGAGTACGTATGTTAGCCGCCACGAAAGGTACTAGAACAAATGATGAGAAGACGTAAACGAGCTGATATTTGCCTTCAGGCAACGGCACTCGAACCGGATTGTTGCTCAATAAGGTTAAGTCATGAGGAGTCAAAGTAAGGCCGATTTCCTCAAGTAATTCACGATCGGCAGGATTGACATGCTCTTCGTTAGGTAAAACCGAACCGGCAAGAAACCAAGTTTTACCATAGCGACGTTCAGGTTGTAAAACGAGCTTAATGTCCGAGGCTTTGGAACCTCCAACAAGCAGTACGACCGCCACGTAATTACTAGGTCCAACAGAAGCCATTTCAAATCAGTAAGGCCACGCCGAACGAATCAAGCAACGGCGAAAGCATGCGTCGACCAAAGAGCTCCGAAACCAGTGTGTCATATGAAGAATTACGACGGAAGTCCCAGCCGTTGTTAGAAGACGCGCAATTAAACCTATTGAATGTTAACGCGCTGCGGTTGAATCATGAGTTCGCTGATCTCATTCGCGAGGGGTACTCCCAAGACTCTTTTTATGGGGACGAGGGTGAGTGGACGAAAGACAGCCGGATAAAAGCCAGAGTTGGGTACTTTTGGCGTCTCGATCGCCCTTGTGTCCCGCGGAACTCTGAGCTCCGACTGAGATTGATCGCAAAGTTGCACGACAGATCGTTAGTTAGTCACAGAAGAGTTGCTAGCACTCTTGCTAAAGCACTCGAAGATTATGGCGAAAACGAATTCACCAAGATGTGAATTTTTTTTGTGAGCGCTGCGTCGTATGTCGACGAGCAAATATTCAACCACAAATGGCTGCGACTATTTACCCTTTACATATTCCACCCAGACCGTGGCACACAGTTGGTCTTGACTACTTAACACATTTACCTATGAGCAACAGTTTTGACAATGTGCTGATTATGGTCGACCATCTAACACGAATGGCCCCTTTATTGCCGTGCACAAAAAGCGTAACAATAGAGGAAACTGTTAACTTGTTTTTATAGGGAGTCTATCGGTTACACGGATTGCCCCGAGTGTTGGTTAGTGATCGCGACCCGAAATTCGTCAATGGCTTATGGCAGATACTTTGGAGACGCCTTGGAACGCGACTCAACATGTCTTCCAGTCGACACCCATAAACAAATGGACTAGCGGAGCCCGTCAACAACACGTTTCAGCAGCTTCTACGTTGTTTTTGTTGCTACGACGGATCTAGTTGGACATACTTGTTGCCTCAAATACAATTTGCGTGCAGCGCTACTCGTGCGCTAGGAATTGAGCACACACCCTTCGAGGCCAACTTTGGATTCTCTCCTGAAGAGCCCCTTGACCTACTCTTAAGTATGCGATCTTCAATTCTAGTTTCGCAAAATGCGACACAGCGGTTGAGATTACTACAAGTGTTACACACTTTGGTACGCTCGGTGTTACAGCTACACAAAGATGAGATGCAAGCTCGTTCAAAACTGTCGACAGCCCCACACTTCGTTCGAGGAGACAAGGTAACCATTGCTACAAAGAACCTCTTTTTGCGTGAACAACCTAACAGAAAGCTGCGTGATCGACAACTTGGACCTTTTTATGTCGAAGAGAACATTGGGAAACACAATTACATATTGAAATTACGAGATACAATACGCTTACACCTAGTTTTTCACGTCAACAACTTAAGACCTTGCTCTACGGCTTCGCTTCGACAGAGACACATAGACGAAAAGAAAATCTCGCGCTCCTGCCTTAGCGTCTGGATTTTTCCCGCTCATTTCCACGTATTTTCTCTCTATGGTATCCGGGTATCTGTATGGTAGTCCGACATGCTCCCGTACCCTTCCCCCTTTGATCGCGCGTCCACCGAGCAGCCATGTTTCGAGTGTGGGCCTCCGCGCTCACCCGGGCTCACATGATATATGTATTGGTTTGTCAAACGGTAGTGGGTATCGAAAAGGAGAAGGGCATGTCACCGTAGCTGGATCCTTCGGGCCGCGGGTGCGGAAATTAATCCAAACCCCATTGCGGGGTTTTCCGGCGGCGCCGACCCGGAGAGTCGACGTCGCCAGATCGTGTCGCTCCCCCCGTCGCGACTAACCTCCTTGCCGCCCAAGCGTACTCCTCCCCCTGGGAGATGTAACTTGGCGACGTAGGGGTCCGATAGTGAGCGCCATGCCTTGGTGATGCTTCCCGAATGGCTCGACGCCGGGTATGGACATTGTTTTTAGTTTCCAAAAAAGGCTTCCGTGCATGGCTTTCCAGCGGCGGCTGATCCTGAGGATCGCCGCCGCCTCACCTAGCCGCTTCTCCGCTTGCGACCGACCATCGGCATGTGTCATGTCGTGCCTCACCCCCCGGGGAATGCTCGACTGGCATATGGCTGGTCGACGGCGAGCGAGCGCCCTTTCTTGGCGTTGCTTCCCGGCTGACCATCGCCAGCTCCAACGCCCGCGTCCCACCGTTGTTCCGCCCGTACCCTCCTCGCCACCAAACGCTCATGAGGTACAAGCCCCACCCCCCAAAGTAGGGTCGTATCCATTAGTATCTTACCACGAAAAAGCATATCGGACGGGCCAGACGGGAGATCTTGGCGCCGGTATTGCATAAAAATTGTTTATTCAAAATCCCGATGTACATAGCTTTCCCGACAGCCGCTATCCCGCGGATCGCGTTGTTGGCCCTCTTAGCCCCCTACCGTGCTAGGCCTGGCACGGCCACGGGGTTTCCAGCGCCCACCACGGGAAGGTGAGGGGATGCCGACGGGCGTGCGAGCACACCCCTCTCCTGGGCCGCCGCCGATGCGCCGCCGGCAGGCGCCGTGCCATCGTATATCAATCGGATGTCACCTTGAAACTAGACTCACGTGAAGCGGAAAAGAGAGCCAAAGCCTCGCGACCCGTACCCAAAATCACCCTCACCTAGTCCGGTGGTGAAGGTTTGCAAAACACCAAGAGGTCAAGGTAGGCCCGGGCACGGAAAATGCGCGAAATGCCCCGTTGAATGTGGCCCCCAGAATCTCCCGAGCGAGTGAGAGCATCGGGAGTCAGAAGTTGTAGGCAAGTCAAATGGGTAGCGGGCGCTACCGCATTGTGAACCGGAGATACCACCAACTCGACATCGGGCCCAACATAATCGAAAGGACTTGGTTTAGTGTGGTAGTCAACACCACGTGATCCGATTCCGAAAACCCGCCTATATCAGAGATCGTATCATACGAGGTGCGCAATTGGGTTGCCCACGGTGAAGTAGAAGTAGCAGCATGCAGTAAGGAGGAATATGGGTAATTTTGAGTACTAGGAACTTGGAACAATGTTTTAGTAAAGTAACAATAACTTTTGGTAGAAACGTCAAATTCAAATTTTGAACCTATGACGAGAAAGCTAGACTTTTTGTGATGTTCGGAGAGCTTTAGACCGGCTTCATACGAATTTAAACGAGTGAGTTATACATGGGGAAAGATGGGAGATGCGTGTGTCAAATCGCCTTCCGACCTACTCATAATCTTTTTGGTGCAGCAACTAGGCGCCCGCAAGGGGCGCCGACTTGCTCTAACCCACACTTATCGGCGCTGTAATAGTAAGGAAGCTTGTGCAAATGGTGAGGTGCATCTTGTCATTTTGGCGAGGCACCGACGCGGCGATCGCGCGGCATTTAGCGCCCTTTCGATCGAGGCCGACCTATGCTCTCGGCCTCGACCCCATGTGCGTGTCCCTGCTCTTGTCCCTATTCGTGCTCGTCGTTGTCGTCCTTAGTACGAAAAGAAATGGGCAAGAACGGAGTTCGGCGAGGAATGTGCTGCCGAGATAGGGGACGTAACAACAAGGGCGCAGTGTTGAAGTTGTTGACGATGCTATTGTTGTTGCTGAGAAGGCAACCGCAACAACGCAAAAGGCATTGCAACTCGCCACCCAAGCCATGGAGGAGGCTCGAGGGGCACTCCTCGACATCTCTGATTGGCGGCCCAACCTGCGAGCGAAGGAAGCGGACCTTCAGAAGTCCTGAGAAACATCAGCAATGATGGTAGTTGAGGACGTAGATTCCGAGGTGGAGGAGGTTGACGAGGAGGAGGAAGCAAGCATGCAAGACATTCACGACCCTGCGCCGTGGCATTGACGAACCTAGAGGCAAGATACGAGACATGGAAGGGAAGCGTTCAAGCAGCTTTCACCTCAACGGTCCAAGCATGTGCGGATGCGTTTTGCGCCGTTGTCGTGACGGTGATAGTGAAAGCATGCGAGAGAGATGAGCTGAAGCAATCAACCGCCGTTGTGAACCGCGTAGCGGCTCGCGTGCGCACTGCCGCACCGTTGGGAGGCGTAACTAACCTTTTTTGACTGCCTTTTGCCCGCGTTGACCTCGCTCTTGCCGGTCGATAGCACCATTGCTTGCCCGGTGGTGGCATGCATGGTGGCGAATGTCAAGCCCGGGCTGGTGATACCGGGCCTTTGGAGACACATTGGAGATTGTTCATGAAGTCGCCCGTTTTTTTACACCCTACCTCCCACTCTTTGGCCGGGCGCACTCAAAACACACAATTCTTTTGCAAATAAAATATGGACAGCTCTGGTAGTCTTTAGCTTTCCGCCCGGATAAAAATCACAATTTGGATTAAAAAATATATATCTTTACGGACATGACAAGGCTTAACCGTTCGAAATACACGACAATGCTCCTTACTCGGATAAGTCCGTAAACAATCCTTGTAGGACCTTATTGAACCATGCAAACACAGTTAGTGTGGAAGATAACGTACGCAAACGTAGTTACAGTCACAGTCCCGCAAACGGAACAGTTAAGGCGACAACCAGCCTACAGGCGTGGTGTCGGGACAACAGAAGTGGGAGAGCTGTAGCCTAGCGACAGCTCTGTACCGAGTCAAACAGTTTATCGGTATGTCCGATCTAGACATGTACTAATCATATCTAGAGTAGCTTACAGTAGCTATCTGCAACTATTACGTATACGGTATTACTTACAACACTCCCCCTGAAGGTAGCTACGGGATGAAGCGATCACACTTCGGTGTCGTGCTAGTGCAGGTCGTGGGAGGGGTTTGGTGAGCATGTCAGCCACCATCTGGTCAGTGGGGAGGTACCTCAACTTGATGGTCCCTTGCTCCACGTGGTTTTTGAGGAAGTGCCACTTCAGGCCGATGTGTTTAGTCTTCTCGCTGACCAAGGCATTCTAGGAGTATGCAATGGCGCTTTGGTTGTCCTCCCAGATGGTGGTGGTTTCGGTGATGGGGGAGTCGAAGATTTCCCCCAGGAGTTGTCGGAGGTGGAGTCCCTCCTTGGTGGCGTCAGCCGCAAAGTAGTACTCGGCTTCACACGTGGATTGAGCCACACAAGTATGTTGTTTGGACTTGTAACTGATTGGCCCGCGTCCGAGGGTGAAGAGATAGCCGGAGCGAGACTTGCGGGTGTTGCTGTCGTTGGCCCAATCAGCGTCGGCAAAGCTTGTGAGTTGGAGGCTGTGGTCCAGGCCCCCCCCCAACGTCAGGCGCATGTTGATGGTGCCATGGAGGTAGCGGAGGACCTTTTTCAGAGCTTGCAAGTGTGCCTCGGTGGGCGAGGCTTGGGCAGAGCCGAGGATGCTCAACGCCGTGGAGACATCGAGGCGTGTACAAACGGCGGCGTACTGGAGGCTGCCCAGGAGGCTTGGGTAGACGTCCTTGGCCACTCCTGTGAGAGAAGGCGAGTTCAAGTGTGCAAGGCCGGCGAGGAAGCCGGGGTCCATCGGAAGGGACGACGGCTTAGAGTCAGACATGCCGTACTTGGCGAGGATGTCGCGCAGGTACTTGGACTGGTCCAGTGAGATTGTGCGCGTGGAGCGATCGCGGGTAATGTGCATGCCGAGGAGTTGGGAGAGGTCGCCTAGGTCCTTGATCTTGAACCGTGCTCCGAGTTGGGCTTTGAACGATGCGAGCCAGGTGGCATCATTGCAGGCCGCGGGAATGTCATCGACGTACATGGCGATCATGGCGAAGACGTGGCCGGCGCGATAGATGTAGATGCACGGGTCGGAGACGCATTGTTGCCATCCATGGTCGACGAGCCACGCACGAAGTAGCATGTTGAACTCGCGGGGGGACTGCTTAAGGCCGTAGAGGCAACGCTTGAGGTGACAAACCTTGGACGTTCCATCGGTGAAGCCGAGGGGCTGGCGGATGTACACATCCTCCCGGATGGGGGCGTAGAGAAACGCTGTGTCGATGTCAAGCTGGCAGAGTTCAAGGTCGCGGGCGGCTGCAATGGTTAGGAAGAGACGCAGGCTGGCCATGCGGATGACCGGGGAGAAGGTCTCCGTGTAGTCCAGTCCAGCGCGTTGACTGCACCCCTTGGCGACGAACCGCGCTTTGAAGCGGGAGACGTCGCCGGCTGTATCCGACTTGACTTTAAAGATCCACATGCTGTTAACGACCATGCGGCCGGGGGGGAGGTCCACAAGGTCCCACGTGCCGTTGCTGATGAGGGAGGAATACTCCTGTTGCATAGCGGCTTGCCATTGGGGGGCTTGGGCGCTGTCCAGCGCAGCTCGGTAGGATTTTGGTTCCACACACTCTCGGGCGGAGAGGAGGGCGATGGCAGTAGGGGACGTGCCGGCAGGTGTGTGTGGGGGACCAGTGACAAGGTCGGGGACGTGAGGGTGCTCAAAGATGTCCTCTTGAGCTTTTCCTTGTTCAGGATCACAACACGCCGTTACGAGTGTGGGTGGGTAGTCGGACAGGTGGGCAACCATATCGCCGTAGCGAATGGGGTGGGAGCGGAGCCGAGCATGGCGAGGGGTTGGCGGGGGGGGTAGGGGTGTGGGTGATGTGAGGTCAATGGGGTGGGATAGGGGTGAGTCTGCGGGGACGTCGTCCGAAGAGTCGGTGATGGCCGAGTCGACGGAGGGTTGTGTGTCGAAGCCTGGGGTGTCTTCCTGAAAGACAACATGTACGGAAGTGGTGATGCGACGCGTTTCCGGATTGTAGACACGATACCCGGGTGCGTCAGGGGGATAGCCCACCATGACGCCGCGAAATGCTTTTTCACTGAGTTTCCGACGTTGTTTGTCGGGGACCTTGGCGAAAACGGCGCAGCCGAAGACGCGGAACTTGGAGGCGTTGGGCACTGACGACGTAAGGAGTGTGAGGGGGACGCCCCCATTAGGTCCGACCGAGCGACTGTACGTGCGGTTGCGAAGGTACACAACAGTGCTGACAGCGCACGACCACATGGAGTTGGGAACGGCCATGTTGTGGAGCATCGCCGATGCATTGTCCCGGATGGTGCGCCAGGGACGTTCGGCCTTGCCGAGCATGTGGTGGGCGTATGGGGCAGAGAACTGTACCCCGACGCCGAGGTGTGCGCACATCCGGCGAGTGACAGCAGCTTCAAACACAGAGTCTGAGTCAAATTTGAGGACCGGTGCGAACGCGCCCGTCTGGGAGTGATGGCGGGCATGCAGGTGTTTGATGTCCAAGAGGATGGTTTCCAATTCCGAACATGCGTCGTCTTTAGACTTAAGGAACCGCACCCACATGTAGTTGGTGTGGTGGTCGATGACGAGCAAGCAGTAACGGAGGCCATGTGGGGAGGGGACATTGACCGGGCCCCAGAGGTCAGCGGACAGGTTGAGGAGGGGGTGGGATGGCTTCGCGCAAGCGGCTGTGTTGCGTGGTGCAGCTGTGGCTTTGTGAAGGAGACAAGAGTCGCACGAAACTTTGGTTACAGCGCTAGTTAACACAGGGCTAGTCGGGACACCGTGAGTATGTTGGGCATGAAGGCTTTGCATGTTGAGGTGGCCATATCGACGGTGCCACAGGACGGGATCACACTGGGCAGTAAGGGCAACCTGAGGTGAGGGGTCAAGTGCCGGCGGTGCGGATGGGCTGGAAGGGAGGACCGGCTGGTGGGGAAGGAGGTAGAGACCGTTTCCGGACGGTTCTAGCACACCCATGCCTGTGGGTACCAAAAGCAAACCAGTGTCAGAGTTGGAGGGGAATATGAATTCACAACCGCTGTGAGTTTGCATCCAGCTGACACTAAGGAGTCTGCCGATACGCTGTGCTGAACGAGATGATAGGTCAGGGGTGTAGAGTGCATACACAGTGCGGTGAATGAGCTGGCCAGAGGCAAGTCTGACAGAAATTCGCACTGAGCCACTGCCCTTAACGTCAACGCCGACACCGCCCACGCGAGAGGGAGCGGAGGGGGGCGTGAATTTCACGAAGTCATCTCGGAACGCAGTGAGGTTAATCGAGCAGGCGGAATCAACGACCCAAAACTTTGACAGATTACGACCCGGGGCGAGGGAAGAGGAGAATGCCACAGAGCTGAATGGGACACTCACCTCGTCGTCAGCGTAGTCATCAGCGCAGTCCGCGAGGGTGGGTAGGCAGTCGGTGTCATCGGCGGGGGCGTCGTCGGCAGGGACGTCGCTCAGCAGCGCAGCGTGAGCAGAGGGGGTGCCGTCGGCGGCGCCGTACTTCTGGACTGTCAGCCTACGCTTGGCGAGATTCCACTTAAGGATAGCGTCATCCGTGGCAGTGCACGCGGACATGAGATGGTGGAGGCTGCCACAAACGCCACACTTGTTGGGTCGATGGCCGCGAGGGTTACGGTGTGGTGGGCCTCGACCGCTGTGCGAGCCGCGGCCCGCAGCGACGAACGCGGAGATGGGAGGAGGTGATATGGCCGGAGCGGTTGCGTCCGGAGCAGGGTCGTCTTCCATGTTGTGCGCAAGGTGGAGAATGCTGGCCATAACTTCATCAGCCGACATGATGTAGTCCGTGTCAAAGGCGTTGATGACGCATTGCTTCGCCTGACCGTGTGGGCCGCTGCTGGAAATACCGCGCAGCATGAGGAGACCGAGGTGGTGGGGGTGGATGGCAACGGAGCCATCAACCAACTGGCATGTGTCGTTGTACTCGTCAAAGGTCTGGCGCATGTAGTGGACATAGTCACTGAGTGACTGACCAGGGCGCTGTCTGACCGTCAGGTTGTCCAAGAGGGACAAGGAGCGAGCAAAAGACCGACAGTCGAGGCGTTCACAAAGGATGTCCCACGCGGCAGCGGCGCAGTCAGGGCGTGCTGGAGAAACGCATTTCATGGCTTGGTCAGCGCGCTTATTCGCGCTGGCTGCATGGAGAAGCAGCGTGTAGGCGTAGTGTTGCGCTTGTTCGTCGAGCCAGACGCCGGAGTCGCGGATGGCCAGCTGAGGAATGAGGTATGCGGCCTTGATGGAGAGGAAATTAAGGAAGGTCCTCTTCCATTGCTTAAAGTCCGTGGTCGGGCACATGACGGGGACCGACATCTTCATGGACCGGTTGAGGGCGTCCTTGTCGAAGCCGGGGGCTTCGTGTGCCGCCCGGTTGATGACCACCGGGTCAATAGTGGGGCGACGACGGCCACGGGTGGTGGGGTCGCCATGTTGGAGTGGGGGAGAGTGCCGGCCATGAAAGGGAGGAGGTGGGCCACCGGGAAAGGGAGAGCGGCCGGCCATGGGACGCGGCGGGCCGTACGAGTGCGGGTGGTCACGGTAGGGGGGGATGAGATGAGAGGGCGCCTCCGGGATATGGGGGCCGGGGTGGTGAAGGGCATATCCGGCGTGGGGGAAGGGGGGAGGTGGTGGGAGGTGATCAACTCGGATGGCGTGACGCGAGGGGTCGTAGTGCGCATCGGCACGCGCGGGCTCGCGGGGCGCATCGTGGCGGCGCTGTGCGACTGTGGGGTCGCCAACAGGGGCTGCAGCAGCAAAGAGTGTTTCTGCGTCCGGGGTTACGAAACCAGGCTGGGGATGTTCAAGCAGGTGGAGGGTGTGGCCGTCGTGGCTGTCCCGGACGGGTTCGAGTTGGGCATCGTGGCGGCGCTGAGCTACAGGGGGGTGCGGATTAGCACCCGCAGCAGCAACAGCACCCGCGGCCGACTGCGAGTCGAGACGAGCTGTTATGCTCGCCACTTGCGCAACGAGCAGCGCGAGAGTATCCGGGGGGTGATCGAGGGTGCTCTGGTGAGAGCCTGACTCAGGGGAATCAACAGGTGAAACAGGCGGGTTTTTCTGCGCCATTTCGACAGAGGGCGAAAAAGAACGAGCTGGATGAAAAACAGGCAGCGGTAAAAACCGCTAGCCGGACTCGTGCCTAACAGCGGTATGCAAAGAGACGGCCTGATGCCCGCCGACCCCTCGGCCTATAGCCCCGGGGTGTCTCAGAGCACCTTTTCTGTATCCTCCACCCAGTGTGGGGCACAAGTCGAGGCCAAGGCCAGGACAGGTGGAGCGCTGCGCTGGTGGCTGATTCGCTGGGCTAGTATAAAAATAAAAATAAAAGGTAAGCTACGGCTGGCGTGCGACATGTGGATGCGTATTCACCCGACAGTGCACCCCCCCGTTCTCCAGCTTGGACCTGTGTGCACCCTGTCCACACACGACGAGTGCGTCGGTGTGGGTGGCTGGCTATCTCCGTCGGGTGGCTGACTTAAGAGGGGTGGTGGCGGGTTTTAAAATCGCAGTTTATACTGGCGATACCGCCGACTACAGGTTGAAAGTACTAGGAGTCTAAGGAAACTTGCCTTCTGCGGGAGAGCTGTCGATCGCAGCTCGCCGAACCGGGTTGTCGCGCGTGAGTGACGTGAGGCGGGGGCCCATAACCTATTGAACCATGCAAACACAGTTAGTGTGGAAGATAACGTACGCAAACGTAGTTACAGTCACAGTCCCGCAAACGGAACAGTTAAGGCGACAACCAGCCTACAGGCGTGGTGTCGGGACAACAGAAGTGGGAGAGCTGTAGCCTAGCGACAGCTCTGTACCGAGTCAAACAGTTTATCGGTATGTCCGATCTATACATGTACTAATCATATCTAGAGTAGCTTACAGTAGCTATCTGCAACTAATACGTATACGGTATTACTTACAACAGACCTGGCGACCAAGAGGGACCAAGAGCGACCAAGAGGGATAAATGATAACTATAATAGGACCTGGCGATAGTAAGGATTTAGGGATTTAGGGACCCGATGACCCGGAATCAGTAATCAGGTTGGCGAAGAGCAGCTGCTTCACTGAGGAAGTCGTAAGGATTACAAGTACAGGTACTGGTACCATTTTATGAAGCAGCCGTTATTCGTCGGTTCGGATGAAAATAAATCTGGATTACAGGAAAAGGAAATGACGGTTCGGATGAGCGAACGACATATATATCCGTAGCGAGTACTGTACATAGCGACAGTATCGCTCAGCGCGTCAGTATCGCCTGCGATGTGAGCGACGACTCTCAACTCTCGTCGACCGATGGTCACACTGAGACTTCGCGATCAGCGTGGCCCAGTTTCAAACCTGCCCTGTCGCTCGCTCGCCGACAGCCATTAAAAGCTCGCAGGAAGAAAAGACGCGGCACACTGGGCACTGATATTTCCTGTTTGAGGGGTGATCTAGTGCCACTGGCGGAGTGGCCGACTGGAGGGAGTATAGAACGACCTGTGCACCATGACGCGCCCGGCGCGGAGCGTGATCCGCGAAACGGCACTGCTTGCACTTTTGCTGGCGTCCGTGGCAGCATCTGCCTCGGCTGCAGTGAAGCAAGGTAACACCCTGAAAACAATGAATGTCACCCCGCTTTCGTCTCCATCGGCACACGTGCCCGTCTTGACCCGGGCCGGGGCCATATGTTTAACTATTTTCCGCGGGAGAGTCTGCCACGTCGGTCAACGAAAGCGACTGATTACGAACCCCCAGACACGTAAAAACCATCGCACTCCTGCATCGGGCACGCCGTTCGCCTGTTCGGTGACCTTTGTCACCCTCACTCACGACCACGTGAATGATTTGGCAAATAATACAGCATCTTCCACGGATAGCTTCACTGCTTAGGTCTATTGTTGTCGTTAGCGTGGTGATCAGGTAGGGGTCGTCGTCTGCAAGAGAGGCCGTCGTTGACAAGACGCACCGTCGGTATTCGCGACCCCCCTCGCCCTGCGGTCGTTGTTTGAGCCGTAAAGCTGCACCGCTACGCATACATGGTACCGTTTAAGCACGGAGAATATTCTTGTTTGTAAATAAGGTAGCACCTAACTTCAATTCGACTGATTTTTTTACCCCTCGACATTGCCGCCACCGCGCCGTGGGGTTCCTCGTTGATCAGACGGCGCCCGAGTCGCGAGTACTGAGGAGGAGGAGGAGGAGTACGCGACCATCGACCTGACCATCATGTTCGAGGGGTGGGGTACCGGGAAAAAGCCCAATGCGAAAGACGCTCCGCCGTCCCCTCCTTTCATGGACAGAAGACTGGCCAAACGGCTGCTGCAGACCGAACCGCCGAGCGAAGGGATGGTTGATGTCGGCGCCGAGGAGACTACGCCGCCAACTGACGAAGAGGAGGCGAACGGAGTGGCCGTCGAGATCGTCTCAACACCTGTGGCGACGGGCACGGGCGTCGATGGGCTTGATTCTGTGGAACGTAATCTCGCAGTTGGGGAGGAGATCAGTCAAGATGTCGACGAGAGCGCCGAGATGATGGCGGTAAACGAAGGTGTGGATGGAGAGAAGGCGGCCGCAGGCGAGGGGGATAGTAGGGCGGCTGCGACAGGTGATGGTGACATCATATGGGGTGCAGGAGAAGGCGTAGTGGTGGTAGAGGATCCGAGGATGGAGGAGCAGGAGGGTGTCGTTGGAGCGGGTGAGGGAACGGTGGATGTTGACGGAGAAGAGGGTGAGCCGAGGTTTGGCGAGGAAAGTACCGAAGAAGGAGTGGAAGGGGAAGATGTTAGGGAATATGGCGCAGCGGAAGCTCCAGCGACGGATGGGTTTGTCGTCGAGGTTGAGGACGAGAGTAGGGGAGTTAGGGCTGGCGCTGAGGTGATAGCTGGCGTCGTCGAAGGTTTTGAACAAGCAGTGGATGATGTACCCTTCACTACCACCGTGGTTGGAGTCGATGGTGTGGAAACGGTCGAGGTCGGCGTGGAGATGGAGGCGGAGGTGATCACTCCCGCTGTCGAGGAGGTAATGGGGGACGCTGGGGTGGAGTCGAATAAGGAGGCAGGTGTCGTTGATGAGGAGAGAATGGAAGAGGAAGAAGGGACTGAGTCTATGGTGCAGGCGAGTGGGGTTGTTACTGTCGAAGCAGTGGACGAGGTCGCCGAGGGTGTTGATTTGACGACGCAGCCCGTAATGACCACTGCCTATGAGACACTGGAGGGGCTACCTTCCGACGCTGCCCGCTCCCTTCCCTTGACAGCCGAGCCCGAAGAGGAGCTACCGCCGTCTCCCGCCGCCCCCCTCGAGGCTCTCCCCCCGCTCGATCTCCCACTCGCCAGGTTGGAGAGGAAGCCGGCCGTCACTAACATCACCCCAGACGGTTCGCCCCGTACCGCCCCGCCGCGGACCCTGCTTCCCTCGGTCGCTCATACGCATTTGCTCTGAAGAATTTGCGATTGTCTCATTTCGGACGCCCCTCTCACTGACGCTGTTTTCTACTGTCCTTGCCGCCGAACGCGCGGTTGACCCATGCCCACCTCGCCCCGTCAGCTGTGCGTGTGCAAGTCGCGACCAATTACGAAACCGCGGCGTACATTGTCGTCACCGACAACGTCCTAACTCGAGGTAACTCTTCCTTGTATGCACTGTGCGGGCTGGCATGGTAGTTTCTGTTTTCTGTAGCTTGCATATTGCCCAGTCAAGTCACACCTGGCTCTCGGAAGAGACAATAGGCATTCGCAAATGCTGATATGAGATGCAATGGGAAGGCGCGACTACGCAGATGACAGCTGCTTTCATTGACAGCGGATGTTTTATCCTGCGTGTCCCTTTTAGGCGCACTGCCGACAGCGCAGGCGATTGTCGAGTACGCGAAAGATCCGTCCTGCAGCCGCGCTGCTTATCTGCGCCTGCTCGGGACGCCGCCCGTCGAGTACCCTTTGCCCTTGAGTGAGGGCATGGGCCCTGCTGTTCGAGCGTCTGTAGCCTTCACCCCTCTGGACGCCCCTCCACTCGGCCTCCGAGCCCTGGAGCTCGCCTGTCCCGTGGCTGGCGCTGTGGTGCGGACCTCGCTGGTAAGTGGACCCGTCGCAAATGCAATTTCTGATGCCCCTCCCCCTAAGAACCAACAGTATTTGAAGTACAAGCTATATACTAATGGGTGTACAAATAGCTATATACTATATACTAATAGCTATAATTAGCTATTTTAAATACAAGCAATACTCATTTCTGCTTATTCTAATGTGTCAGGGTACCCGTGTCAAAATGAATGTATGAAATATCAAATAACTCGCCCGTCAATTCAAAATGACGCGAGGGACTAAAATCTTAAGTGATTTCAGTATGCCAAAAGATATATTGATAAATGAAGTCAGTTAAACCAATGATAATTTGGTAGAATTAGCAGTGCCTGTTCCACTTCATTGCTCTCCGTCTTTTACACCTCCTCTTTTATTGATATGTGATGTACCTTTTTGGATTTTGTAAGTGATTGTCCACCGAAGTGTGCACAATTGTGGTTTGTCGGAACTGCAGGCACCCCCGCCACCTCCCCCGCCCCCGCCGCCGCCACCACCCTCTCCGCCGGTCCCAGCCATGCCCCCGATGTCACCACCCCCGCCGCCCTTCCCTCCGTCAAACGTGACGCAGCGTTCGTTGGGCGTCGACCGCCCCAAGCCCATCGCCCCCTGGGCCGACCGCTACACATACGGCCGCAAAATGCTTCAGTTGAACGAGGCCTCGATCACTACTGTAGACGTGGACGCGTACAAGGTACGGCTCCCACCCCCGCCATTGTCGTGGAGCCAGTAGGCTTGTTTTCTCGTGTTTGCTTGAAGGCTTCTGTTCGCGTTCGAGCTATTCCTCATTTTGTTATATTTTCCACACAATGGACAAGAACGAATGATTATGAAGAAATCGTGCGCTCCCTGCCTTTTTTCACACAGGAGCCTCTGCGCTTCGGTCGCTTCAGCATCACTGGCCTGAAGCCTGGGGCAGACTACCAAGTCCACATTGTGGTGGGTTTCCTTTTCCCTGCTGCCGGTCGCTGGCATTATTAGTTAGCGACTACTGCCCCATCAGCGGGGCGTATTGACAACGATTCAGGATGCAAATAAACTCAACAAAGAAAGTCACATATCAGCGTCAACTTTAGTGAAGTGCGTGAAATGCCTACGGACGAGAGTTTTGGATCAAACTTATAGTTTGTGTGAGGGGGGCGATTCTTAATTGGTGTAAATGCACAATGGATCTCAGATATATAAATCTTACTTCTGAGTCGGTAGAATAATTGACGCGAATGCATTTTTGATTGCATACGTACCAATTCACATTTGGCGGTGAAACTGAATTGAATTTGTGCACTCATTGGTGATATCAAAAACAATAATTCGAGGTCAATGTTAATATTTATCGACGTGTGATAAGTTCGTTGCTTGAGTCCGATCATGTCCTTGGATCATACAAGACGAACATACAAGACGTGTCATATATATCACATATTGATAAATGCATTACCTTCTCATGTGAAAAATTTCGAAGACATGCTTAACAAATATCGCTACTTCTTCACATCTATCGCCCTTTTGTGAATGCTGGACCTGACAGAGACTCTGCCCTTGTCTGCCCTTGTCCATCGACTCAGCTGGAAAACCTCGACGGGACCTTCGGAGAGGCCGTCAGCGCCAACTTCACCACGCTCAACCTTTCCCCACCTCCTCCCATGTCGCCGCCATCGCCTCCTTCACCCCCACCTCCCCCCTCACCTCCCGCACCTCTCTCCCCACCCCCGACGCCCCCCTCCCCACCCCCCGTCCCAGCTTCCCCGCCCCCCCTTCCCCCACCCTCCCCGCCTTCGCCCCCTCCCCCCGCCGGCATCCCCGTCACCGTCACCGCGCAGTTCAATATCGTCGGCCGCGGCCTACTGCCCTGGACGGAGAACCGCCAAAAGGGGGTTCACGACGTTGTCGCTGCCTCGATGAAATCGGTCCTTCCGGAGGACGTGTTCCTGAAATACTCCGTCGACCCTCAGCCGTTCCCCGAACTCCCCGAGGAGGTAGGGGGAGCGAGCGTCGAGCCCGACAGATGCAATCGTGTTAACTTTTATGTTACCACGTTACCGTCTTTCTAACTTCCAATTTTCTGAACTACGTCATGTCGATGAATAACCGCAGGCGTTGCTGCCGGCGCCCTCCATCCGTCTCCGCCATTTGCTGCAAAAGTATCGCTTCGGCTCCCTCATCACCTATCACGAGACCGTTCACGTCACCGCTGCCGTCCGCGCGGTCAGTTCTGACCTCTTCAGCCCCCCCTCTGCCTGCTTTGTGGATGACTGTGTTAAACTATTTTCTTTGTATATCTTCGAGTCTTCGGTGCGAGAGCCAGCGATCCGAGAAAAGCTGACGGTTGAGAAAGAATATTATTTCTGCTGCCGCGACAACAGGGCACCTTGACGTCTCAGGCCGCGTCTGAGGAGCTGATCGAGGTGTTTCTCTCGGAAGTTTTGCCGATTCTTCAAGCCTGGGGTGCGTGGCCGTCTGAATTTTCGCCCTACCTATTGTCGTTTAATCTGGGCTAGTAACACTTCGTCACTGCACGCCAGTCCCTCACCATATCATATTTCTTACATCTTACATCGGTAAATTGCACTGGCGAGTGCACCCTTGCAGTGATACTGACATACAGTCTCAATTTGGTGTCGACAAAGGTGTGACTGATGGGGAAGTGAAGGTGGTGTCGGCCCCAGCCGTCGTTGTGGCGACGGACTTTTCGCGTTCGGGTGTCGTCTTCAACGACGATGGAGGTGATGGTGAGACGATAGGCAGCGCGGGTGATGTCGTGGGCTCGCTACCAAGCGACGATGATGAGTCGACGAGCAGTACTATGGCGAGTTCCGCTAATGATATTGCCGAGAATGATATATTGGAGGAAATGCGTGAGGAGGTTGGAGAGATCGGCCGGGCGGGTGCTCCGGCTACTCAGTTGGAAACTGGCGCCAGGGCAGAGGCGACTCTGGGTGAGCAGGGCATCTCGTCACCCAACGAGGACACTCCGCCTTTACTGGCACCCGATAACGAAGACGGCGAGCCGCCGCCGTTGGCGCCACCCGGGCAGGGAGCTGTCGCGACGGGGAGAGATTCAGAACCCGCTCTACCGACCTCCCTTATCGCTGCGGTGTCCGCCGTCTCCGTCTGCCTTGTTCTTGTCGTGCTCGTCTTGGTCGCCGTCCGTCGCAACAGGCAAGTTCAGCCCGTCGTGATGTTTTTAGAAGGATTACTATTGTCTATTGCTGAATTGATATGTGTTATACTCCAAACCAGAGCCCATCCGAGGTGCGAGTAGACCTGTCGAGCTCACGTGCTTTGTTTAGATATCGAACATCTCACCCGTTTTCACATTTCGTGTAGGCTGCGCAAGATACAAATGGTGGGCCCTGACGAATCAGGCGCATGATGGAGAGCAAGCTCAAGTCGTTTCCAGGCGTTGTGTGCTCCATCCCTCTCTCATTCCGCCCAAGGAAAGACGAGAGAGTGGACCACCGATAGAGATAGCTGGTGCCCCGTCGGAAAAAAACCTCCGTTGCGGTCTCCGAGAGTGATTGTATAACTGCGTACCCAGAGCTCTGGAAATTGCACTGCCATCCAAAGTAGCGGCTATGAGCGCAGTCGAAGCGCTAGCCGCTACTCTGGAAAATGTCGATATAGCAAAACAGTGTTTCGGACATCCTTCGCAGGTTGGTTAATGTTATTCAAGCGGAGAACATACTTACTCACACCTGTGGAGATAGTAATGAGATGCAAAACTGTAAGCTCCAACGCCGAACAAAACGGCATATTAACGAATGAGTTCGACTTGCAGAGAAAATATCACATACACACCACCCTGATATTTGTCACACGTGATAACCCCAACTTCCGATACGTTTCGACACCCCGTCATAGCGGAAGCCGAGTCCAGCGACGACATATTCGTCGACATGTAGCAGCCACATCAAAAGCCCAGCGATGTCTTTCGAAGAGGGGAGATATCGCCAACATCGGCGCGTCTCAATAGAAAGCGGCCGCAGGAATGGTAAACACCGTTTGAGCACGGGATTAAGGTGTCATCACTTTCCAGCAGAAAAACAATTCTGAGGACCGTCTACGCCCACAAATGATTAAGAATCGTTGTTTGCTCAGAAATAATTGAACAGTGATTGAGGAAATCAGCGAGTATGAGGAGGCGCTCCAGCATCTTATTGATTGTCGTTGATGCGCGCACTGTTTGAATTCGACGCCAGGGGTGCGCATCTTCTCGGCAATGAGAGGGTTTGTTATATATGCAACAGGTCTTCTGAAGTTGTTCGAGACATCGATCACATGCGAATTGTGAAAATGGATAAAGAATCATTTGTGAAGGCGGCCGCATACTCCGCCGATTATGATGCCATGGCACTAAATCATCGAACTTGCGAGGTTCAACAACAAATGGCAATATATCATTGAACGTGCGAGTGCAACAACGCATCCTACATGTGCTGACGTCGCAGACAGAGGAGACGCAATGTTTTGCGCCCAATATGTCCTACCTGAATTCACGTACATGCATTAATAGCGAAGACAGGTAAGTAAAAGAATGTCAGACAAGGAAATGGCCGGGCGAGGTGGCGTTGAAACCGCTGCTCCCCCAAAACACATATTATTATTGTGCAACCCTAACTTTTCATCCTCTGCCAATACATGTTCATCAATGAACGGGCAATGAAGGCGCCCAGCATTGCAGCGAGGCTTGCGGTTCATGCCAAGATGTGATGTTTTCGCGCACCAACAAATATAGATTTCGCTAATCAGAAACAAAGCCCTGAACCTCGAAAATGGACAGAGTCTCTTGGAGCACAGCGATGGCGGTTGGTGTTTATAAATCAGTGTTTGGAAATACGGGTGCGTGGTCGATGTTAATAACTGTGTGAGTTGCGGATATTCGGGAAAAATGGCACAAATCTCACAAAGCCAGTTTTGGGTAGTGGGTATGGCTTCCCCTTGCCGTGTCGTGGATTCCCCGACCCTCTTGTCACTCTTGCCCCCCCTCCCCCTCCCTGTTTCCCTGTTCTCATGTATGTAGTGCTTTTTGTAATATATATCAGTCACAGAGCAAAGCCACGTCAATTATGATTGGAGATGATTGTGTCAATGGAGGAGCTGATGATTTGTCGTGACCCATTCATTCGAAGCCACGATAGCATATGAACATGATATGTCAGCTCACCAACACTGTAAACCCCGACATGATAGGGTGAAGTTTGTCAAAATAGAAGAATGAAGACGGCGAGAACATGTACGCATCCTCCAATACATATGTAATACGTTTTCAGCCACATCGTCGAATTCCTCGCTATATTATGTGTCGACACACCGTTTGAAGCTCCGCGCCACAACGCAACGATGGAGCAACACATGCATACAACGTAAATTGATGGTCGACCGTCTGTTGAGGAGGGTTAAAGGGAAGAGAAGACCGATACGGGAATATGCAATACGGCCTTGAGACAGCAGTCGGCAAGTTCTGTAAGCAATTCTTAATTTTATTCAGAAGACGGGAAGTGGGGGTACAATGTGGCGCATAGCTGTGTTTGAACTCTGCCCTCCGCACTTTGTCATTGCCAGCAAAACAATTGCCTTCTCGAGAGGTAGGCGATTAATATGCGTGCTTAAAACAATGGAAAAAAATCAAAGCGCCAAAGTATTAGTTAAACGCAGGTAATTGTTGCAATCAATTATGATACACTTCTATTACCATTGAGAGGGTCGCGTTGGGAGTGGCGAACGAGTTGTGAAGAGATGTTCGTATCGAGTGTGCCTTCATGCGCGTTCCCTCAATCACACTCATTGTGACATTGATATCCCTTTTGGGCAGACGATCTCTAAACATGCATTCCGACATGGATGCTTCCCTCCATCATATGCATGCCCACCCCGCCCTCCCTCACACATTAGGTATGTCCGATTATAAATGTGTTGTTTTAGTCCCCCACCTCAGCCATGTTTGTATGGATCTTTTAGTAATTTAGCAGCATAGGCGTAATGGCTAGTTAACAAGGTCACTACCGCAACTATTTCCTTACTAAAGCAATGAATGGTGGTTGTGTGTGAAAGGGTGGCATATGCCAAATGCGAGCATAAAATGGAAAGTGGGTGCGGCACATTTCGGAGCCATGACCACAATGCATGCACCATCACTGAACCCCTACCGCACGATGGGCCATGCCCAACCCCCCATGTAGGCATCAAAAGTGCTTTGATGTTGCTGAGCTGCCAACGGACACTGCGTCACAATGTTGACCAAGTTGTGCCCTCCTGCGCAAGAATGCCTCCCTATCGAGGGTCTTCAGCTTCTCTTCGCAGTTGATCAAGTATTTGGGGTCAAACGTCACCCTAAACGTTATACCCTAAGCCCTACATAGGGGGCATGTACAGCTGAAGTACGCAAATAAAGAATTGAAATACAAATACCAAATCCCCCCACTTCCTTTTCGCCAGAATTTGGTACTTTAAACTACTCATTTAGTCGGAACAGCCTTATTAACATTATACATTGCCCTTTTTAATTCTGACAGAGATGAAACGCAGAAATCAAGCTGTGGAAAACAAATCCTGCAAAAACCGCCAAAAAGTTTAACGAATGCACATAATCCAATTGCTCCATTGCAACAAATACAACGCAACCATTCACCGAACCAAAAACAGCAGCGCCTCCCCTCCACGCCGACATCAGCTCACACCCACTCTCGCGGCTTCTTCAACACCTTCAACGCAACAAACGGCCGCGAGCGGGACAGAGACTCAGCCACACCTAATCGAACCTCTCCCCTCTGTCCCACTCAATTCCAACTTGTGAGGAATGTGGTCGGTGCGCACTCACCGCCAACGTCTCCGCCTCCTGCGAGCCCACCTCCGGGACGACGTTATACTGGGCAGCAGCCAAATAAGGGGCGCGCACAGTCAACAACATTTTGGAGTCGTCGCTTCAATCAGAGCATCCAAATTGCTAATCGTAAATAAAATTGCAATGCCATTGTCGACAATAATTCAACCTAAACCGAAGTCGCATCGGTTTACACAGCCAACGGACTGTTTCAGCCGTTGCAACGACTTATGCAACCATCAACTTCCATCAATAGTGACTTCGCTTCCGTTTTGGGCCGACATTCATTTCGGTCATCCGTCAATTGTCAGTATCTTACGCACAGGCGACTGTGTTGTTGTACGTTGTCGCATGTCTATCAATTATTTACCGCTCAAGTGAGGCCGCGTTGGGAGAGAGCAACAGGCTGCTCTGCTTCCAAGCCGTCAGTGCAAAGGTCGTCCTCCCAGTCGAGCTTGAAGCATTGATGAAGTACTGAACCTACAATGAACTAACTCACGATTTGACAACTTACCCCCCCCCCCCCCCCCCCCCCCCTTGGTCCCTATTTTCTGTTAAGGTGACCTAAATGAAGACACTGTGTCGGTGTGACCTTGCACAACCCGGGTGTCACAATCTCTGACCAGCAACAAAACAATGTAGATGGTTTTTTTAACTCAACAGCATGCACATCGATATAAGTGGCTTCAAACAACACTTCGCAAACGCTGCGCCCAATTTCGACCTTTCGCGACTCACACCACCAAAGCTGGGCGGAGTCACACACAGCCGCTGCAGCACATAATTACAATCGTTGCGCTATGCGCGGTCTGAAAATCTTCCTAATAACCCCTCCACAATTACAACCTTTATAAGTCGGGGACGAGATGATGAGAGGTTTGGAAAGTGGCGACGTCGAGCGGCGCACCTTCCAAGAAATGAGAGGAGGGGCGGAGACCATAATCGACTCCACCCGCCCACCTGCAGCAAACATACATACACAGCACCACCGTCACCTCACACGGTAGTTGTGAGACCTAGTCACCTTTGATTGTGGATTGCCGCCTTGTCATCGCTGAGGACGGGGCGGCGCGGACCGTCCAGCCCGAATTTAACGCCGCGGTCGTAGAGGAGGTTGAACTCGAGGTAGCGGCCCCGCCGCAGCAGCTGCCAGTTGCGCTCCTTCTCGGTCACGTCCGCAGACCGTCGGCGCGCGACGATGGGCTCCCAACTCGGAAGGATGCCATCGCCCACCGCGCGCACAAACTGAGAGCGATTGCGCAGTTCAGAAATCGTAGTCCATTCGAGTTGATGACGTGCACGGCAGGACTGCGGCGATGGGATGGCAGTAGCGCGAGGGACGAGGAGAGACTCGGCGGCACCTGGTCCACGTCAAAGTCGGCCTCCTGCTGAGACAGGTCGTCGAAGAAGATGCCGCCCACGCCGCGGTGCTCCTTACGGGCGGGAATGTAAAAGTAGCGGTCGCACCACGCCTTGTACTCGGGGTACAGCTGCGGCGAGGAGGCGTCGCAGAGGGTCTAGGGTTTGGGACGGGGGGGGGAGGGGTGAGTGGGTGGGGGCCCGCATCAAATCAAATGAAGGGCAAGCCGTAATTTGGGTTATCATTTCGTCCACAACAGAACCACGACTGCGTCATCAATGACCAACTGCCTCCCTTTCCACCCGCGCCCCCTTCTTTCCGTCGTCCAATGCTATCACTGCACAACAATTGTGAACCAGCACGTATACACTGCGCCCAACAAAGGCGACTGAAGCAAGCACGTCTTCGACGACATTGCACGCCAGGCTTGCAGTCAGTGGGAGTGAGAAGGGGAGGTAAGGCCGACAGGCATGTCAGAATATGCGTGCTCGCGCGTGTGTAACGTGTGTGTTTCCGTTTGTGTGGGGGTGTGGATGTGTGCCTGATTGTATATGTTTGTGTGTGTGGAGGTGGGAAGGGGGGGGATATGTGTGAGTGTTTTCATGTCTGATTTGGTGTCTATGTGCGTGTGTGTTTGTGTGTGATTGAGTATTCGATTGTATGTATCATTGTATTTTATCTTAGCTTGTGAGAGTGCCAGCAGTCCCTCCCCCCCCTCTGAGCACAGGAAAACACACACACACACACACACACACACACACACACACACACACAAACACAGGATATGTTGGCGATGGTCTTGGGAAAGCGCGATGAAAAGCAGTGGCGACTGCGTCACCTTCCAAAATCCGTGGAACTCAGCGGCGTCGTCATTGAAGAGGTACACCGGTGTGAGGTCGCAGCCGCCGCCGTACCAACGCTGCCCGTCAACCTGGGCACACGACAAGCAACACACGCAGCAGTGCATTGCACCCCTTTGAATGATGGTGTACCGAGTCCGACCGTGATGGGTCGGAAGCTCGAAAGGGGCTGAGAAGAGAGAAAGAGGTGCGTATGGGGAGGAGGTGATCTAAATAGGGGGGCGCACCTCAAAGACGCGCACATCCGCGCGCAGCGTGGGCACCCAGGGGCTCTTTGGGTGGAACACCAGCGACATGGCCACCGCGGAGTAGGGCTGCCCGCCTGGGAGGGTGGTGGGCGCGCGTGTGATGAGGGTGGCAGGTCAGGAGAAACACGGTGGGGCGGCACAATGAGTAGTGTTGGAATGTCACTGGCTTCAAAAACCCTTGGGTTCATTTGAGTTTGCTTCGCTCCATATTTTGTCGCCCCATTTTGTAATAAAACAGAAAAGGCTAACATATTCTCATCTTTATGCATTTCATCATTTATTGTCGGTTTCCAAATTATTTTTTCTTCCTTTCTCGACCTTGAAATGAGCCTTATATTCGAGGTGCGTTGCGGCTTCATTTCTGTATTTCACCGGTTCGATGAATTTCCCTCCGATTTCATATTTGCGAAAATAAAATCAAAGTTCCGATGAAATTATTTACATATTTTGTAAATTTCGTTCCGTAACGGAATATATTCCTCTTTATTTCGTTCTTTGATTATAATCAAAATGTTTGTGACAGAATGTTTTACTTTTTATTTTTGCACGTGTGCCAAAACAAAGCGCCAATGCCAGGGCAGGCGTGAGCCTCCTCAAGGGCGGGCCTGACTCCCACGCCGTACCTGCGGGGTCGATGTCGCGCCCTCGGGAAGTCATAGCCGCCGCGCGAGTCGCCGACAGCGTACCGCTGATGACGCTCACGTTACTGGCGGCCTGCGTTCAAGGAATACGAGCAGCGGGCGGCTCGCCTCACCCTACCCCTCCCTCGCAACGACCGCATCATCCGCTCCGTTGAATACATCATAATCCAGCGACAGGGGGAGGTGAGGGGTGGGGGGGGGGGGCTACTGCTACCTTCTCCAGCACGCCCCCCTCCTCTAGCACCGCTGTGATACCAAAGCCCGCGTTCGGGTTGCTCTGGTCGCGCTCCCACCGATCCTGCGTTACCCCGCCCCACCACATTTGCTACACAAGCATCACTATAAAACTGAGGTCGCTATGGTTAGGTCACAGCGCGCGCTCACCCGCACAAACTCCTTCCCGCTGCCGTCCAGCTCCGTCGCGCGCTGCCACCGTGTGGACGCGGATGGAACAGTAGTCAGCCCGAAATGCGGGAGTGTGCGGTGGGGTCGACAGCTGACAGGCGAGGGACGGGTAGCACTGGGTTATGATAGCGACGGTGATTGAGTCCAAGATCCTAGCTGGCGATGGGTTGTGTGCAGGTCTACCTTGATGATGCCGTCCTGCAGCTGCAGCACGTAGTCCTCGAAACTGCCGCCAACCTTCTCGGCACTCAACGCGGCGGACACCGTACCGGTACTGGTACGTGCACCGCGAGGTGGTACTCGACAAGGAGACGGACAGTAGCTTGACTGCAGGCGCCTCCCGCTGTGACGAATGTTCAGTGAACTTCTGCTGTGCGTGGTTGACATGAGGATTGCAAGTCAAATGCACATTCCCGGCGGTGCGTGATCCAGTGGCAGCGAAAGAGAACAGTCCCACCGTTGGAGGAGAGGTAGGGAAGCTGGGGCGGACCTGGCGCTGATGGCCGACATCGAGACGAGCGGATGAAGAGGGGGCGCTTTTGACACTTAACTCGCCAGACCCGCGCGACCGTATCCCTTGCTGGGATCGCTAGCTAGATAATCCTCCAATTGTGAACAATAATGACAACTTGTGGGGGGGAGACCGAGGGTCAAGACAGACGGAAGTTACCGGGGCAGCAGTGGGGGATGCGGCTTCAGCAGTTCAGCCCACCTCAATCGTCAAGACATAGATAGATAAGCCAATTATCGCTTTGCAATTTTCCTTTTGAACACATGTACCGTACCGGGTATATCTCTATCCACATTTGTATTTTTTTATTTTTATCTTTTTGCGGCCCCGGGATATGGGACTGGCAGAGAACCCGCACCGGCACCCTCTGCACACATATACCCCCACCGCAGAACAAAATCCGTGACCCATGACGGATTCGAACCGTCGACCTTCACTGATTTAGCGTGATGTGATAACCAACTTCACCAACGAGTCATGTTGGTAGACATACGCATCAGAAATCTCTAAATGCTTGTCATACCAATATTACATTTTAATTTTCAATTTGTTTCTGTTATAGCTTAACATCTCATCTTTCGCGGATGGTGGCTAAGTTCATCTAAGAAGCGGCCTTAAACTGTGTACAGGTAAGAGACAAGCAGGGAGGGAAACCCTGTTTCTGTTATAGCTGCACACAAAAGTCTTCCACTTTCCCTGTCCGTGCTCATCTGGTTCTTCTTGTAAACAAAACACAAAAGTCTTATGTATCGGTGAGAAGCAGGATTACGCGAGCAATATTATGTTAGGGATGCATAGTATTTAGGTGTGTGTTTTCCATCGCTTTTATGTCCACGTTGTTGTCCATGGCTCTACATTTAGTACTTCACTGAACGTCTTTCTGCTGCTCTTCATGGCACTATGGGTTCCTATCTCCGCGACGCTTTTCAAGAGGGGAGTGATGATGCGGTGGCATGCCTTCCTGTTCCTCGGGCTTAGGCCTTGTCGGATATTACTTGAGTTGAATTTGCTTGTACCGGGAACTCAAGTGTACGGGAGTCGCTGAATTGAAGTCCGGCGTACCGCGCTATTTCGTTGTCGGATAATGAGTTGACCTTGGTCCCCTTTTTCTATTTTTTTTTAATCGTGGCCCTCCCAAACAGCTCCATTGCGCTCCCCGCCACCACCGTCGTGCCGTCCCCAAACAACTCCACTGCGCTCCCCACCATCACCGCCGTGCCCTCCCTAGCGCCGCTATTCGGCTATATTTTATGGTGAAACAACGGCAATACCTTACGATCGCGGCCACGTACGGAGCGGCCACGCTACTATTCAGTGCAGCAGCCAACGCCTTGCAAAAGGTCCGCGGCTGTCAGTCCGTGGGCCGCCGCTACCGCCGCCGCATTAGCCGCAAACGGAGGCCTCCGTACGGAACCCATGAAGAGCAACAACAATGGTTTTGGGGACAACGTTTCACCGTGCAACGAGGTGGTCGCGGGACTACCGGTAGAGCTATTGGTGGACGGACTACGTCTAGCACCCCGGTGTTACTGATGTCGGCGGCTTTCTTTACGACAAGTTCCGCGCGACCTTTCGGATCCTTAAGCCCATGTTTGACGACATATTAAGACGGATGAGGGACTCGGGGGTTTTTGAGAACGACAAACCCGCAAGGGCCATGCCGTCCGTGGTCTATTCAGGATGGCAACAGTTTTCAGGCAGTAGGCGTTTGGGTGCTGTGCGATACAGGTTATCACAAATGGAGGCAAACCATTATGATGACGTAGAGGCGGAGGTAGATGCAGATTTTGACATTTTTAGAAATCAACTTGTTTCACACCTAGCTTACAAATGGCAGGCACGTGAGGTAGAATGGTTAGAGCCCGCAGCTATATGCCGGTGGCAGATGCCAAATGCAAGCATAAACTGAGTGGGTGCGGCATAAGGTGGGTGCGGCACATTTTGGAGCCATGACCACAATACATGCACCATCACCGAACCTCTACCGCACGGTGGGCCATGCCCAACCCCCCATGTAGGTATCAAAAGTGTTATAATGTTGCTGAGCTGCCGACGTACACTGCATCACAATGTTGACCAAGTTGAATGGCTGCCTCCCTATCGAGAGTCTTCAACTTCTCCGCGCAGTTGCACCATTATTTGGGGTTTAAGGTCAGACACCCTAAACGTTATTGCCAAAGCCCTGCATAGGGGGCGTGGACTGCTAAAGTACGCAAATAAAGAGTCGAAATTCAAACACAGAATCCAATTCAAACACAGAATTTTTGGGTAGTGTGTAGTGCTTCCCTTTGCCGTGTCTTGGATTCCGCGACCCTCTTGTCACTCTTGCCCCCCCCCCCACCTCCCCATTTCCCTGTCCTCAAGTATATAGTGCTGTTGTAATTATGTAGTCGGTAAGTTGTGTAAACAATTCTTTAATTTTTCAGAAGACATGGGAGGGGGGGGGTACAATGCGGCGCATAGATATGTTTGAATATTTGAACTCCGCATTTTGTCATGGCCAGCAAAACAGTCTCGAGAGGAAGGCGATTAATATGCGTGCTTAAAACAATGGAAAAAAATCAAAGCGCCAAAGTATTAGTTAAACGCCGATAATTGTTGCAATCAATTATGATATGTTTTTCTTACCTTAAAGAGGGTCGCGTTGGGAGTGGCGAACGAGTTGTGAAGAGATGTTTGCATCGAGTGTGCCTTCATGCGCGTTCCCTCAATCACACTCATTGTGACATTGACATCCCTTTTGGGCAGACGATCTCTATTCTCTAAACATGCATTCTGACATGGATGCTTCCCTCCATCATATGCGTGCCTACCCCGCCCTCCCTCACACATTAGGTATTTCCGATTATAAATGTGTTGTTTTAGTCCCCCACCTCAGCCATGTTTGTATGGATCTTTTAGTAATTTAGCAGCATATGCGTAATGGCTAGTTAACAAGGTCACTACCGCAACTATTTCCTTACTAAAGCAATGAATGGTGGTTGTGTGTGAAAGGGTGGCATATGCCAAATGCGAGCATAAAATGGAAAGTGGGTGCGGCACATTTTGGAGCCATGACCACAATACATGCACCATCACTGAACCCCTACCGCACGATGGGCCATGCCCAACCCCCCATGTAGGCATCAAAAGTGTTATGATGTTGCTGAGCTGCCAACGGACACTGCGTCACAATATTGACCAAGTTGTACCCTCCTGCGCAAGGGTGCCTCCCTATCGAGGGTCTTCAGCTTCTCCTCGCAGTTGCACCATTGTTTGGGGTCAAAGGTCACCCTAAACGTTATACCCTAAGCCCTACATAGGGGGCATGTACAGCTGAAGTACGCAAATAAAGAATTGAAATACAAATACCAAATCCCCCCACTTCCTTTTCGCCAGAATTTGGTACTTTAAACTACTCATTTAGTCAAAACAGCCTTACTCTCATTACACATTGCCCTTTTTAATTCTGACAGAGATGAAACGCAGAAATCAAGCTGTGGAAAACAAATCCTGCAAAAACCGCCAAAAATTTTAACGAATGCACATAATCCAATTGCTCCATTGCAACAAATACAACGCAACCATTCACCGAACCAAAAACAGCAGCGCCTCCCTGCCACGCCGACAGCAGCTCACACCCACTCTCGCGGCTCCTTCAACACCTTCAACGCAACAAACGGCCGCGAGCGGGACAGAGACTCAGCCACACCTAATCGAACCTCTCCCCTCTGTCCCACTCAATTCCAACTTGTGAGGAATGTGGTCGGTGCGCACTCACCGCCAACGTCTCCGCCTCCTGCGAGCCCACCTCCGGGACGACGTTATACTGGGCAGCAGCCAAGTTAGGGGCGCACACAGTCAACAACATTTTGGAGCCGTCGCTTCAATCAGAGCATCCAAATTGCTAATCGTAAATAAAATTGCAATGCCATTGTCGACAATAATTCAACCTAAACCGAAGTCGCATCGGTTTACACAGCCAACGGACTGTTTCAGCCGTTGCAACGACTTATGCAACCATCAACTTCCATCAATAGTGACTTCGCTTCCGTTTTGGGCCGACATTCATTTCGGCCATCCGTCAATTGTCAGTATCTTACGCACAGGCGACTGCGCTGTTGTACGTTGTCGCGCGTTTATCAATTATTTACCGCTCAAGTGGGGCCGCGTTGGGAGAGAGCAACAGGCTGCTCTGCTTCCAAGCCGTCAGTGCAAAGGTCGTCCTCCCAGTCGAGCTTGAAGTATTGATGAAGTACTGAACCTACAATGAACTAACTCGCGATTTGACAATTTACCCCCCCTCCCCCCCCTTGGTCCCTATTTTCTGTTAAGGTGACCTAAATGAAGACACTGTGTCGGTGTGACCTTGCACAACCCGGGTGTCACAATCTCTGACCAGCAACAAAACAATGTAGATGGTTTTTTAAACAGCATGCACATCGATATAAGTGGCTTCAAACAACACTTCGCAAACGCTGCGCCCAATTTCGACTTTTCGCGACTCACACCACCAAAGCTGGGCGGAGTCACACACAGCCGCTGCAGCACATAATTACAATCGTTGCGCTATGCGCGGTCTAAAAATCTTCCTAATAACCCCTCCACAATCACAACCTTTATAAGTCGGGGATGAGAGGATGAGAGGTTTGGAAAGTGGCGACGTCGACGGCGCACCTTCCAAGAAATGAGAGGAGGGGCGGAGACCATAATCGACTCTACCCGCCCACCTGCAGCAAACATACACAGCGCCACCGTCACCTCACACGGCAGTTGTGAGACCTAATCACCTTTGATTGTGGATTGCCGCCTTGTCATCGCTGAGGACGGGGCGGCGCGGACCGTCCAGCCCGAACTTTACGCCGCGGTCGTAGAGGAGATTGAACTCGAGGTAGCGGCCCCGCCGCAGCAGCTGCCAGTTGCGCTCCTTCTCGGTCACGTCCGCAGACCGTCGGCGCGCGACGATGGGCTCCCAACTCGGAAGGATGCCGTCGCCCACCGCGCGCACAAACTGAGAGCGATTGCGCAGTTCAGAAATCGTAGTCCATTCGAGTTGATGACGTGCACGGCAGGACTGCGGCGATGGGATGGCAGTAGCGCGAGGGACGAGGAGAGACTCGGCGGCACCTGGTCCACGTCAAAGTCGGCCTCCTGCTCAGACAGGTCGTCGAAGAAGATGCCGCCCACGCCGCGGTGCTCCTTACGGGCGGGAATGTAAAAGTAGCGGTCGCACCAGGCCTTGTACTCGGGGTACAGCTGCGGCGAGGAGGCGTCGCAGAGGGTCTAGGGTTTGGGACGGGGGGGGAGGGGTGAGTGGGTGGGGGCCCGCATCAAATCAAATGAACAGCAAGTCGTAATTGGGTTATCATTTCGTCCACAACAGAACCACGACTGCGTCATCAATGACCAACTGCCTCCCTTTCCACCCGCGCCCCCTTCTTTCCGTCGTCCAATGCTATCACTGCACAACAATTGTGAACCAGCACCTATACACTGCGCCCAACAAAGGCGACTGAAGCAAGCACGTTTTCGACGATATTGCACGCCAGGTTTGCAGTCAGTGGGAGTGAGAAGGGGAGGTAAGGCCGACAGGCATGTCAGAATATGCGTGCTCGCGCGTGTGTAACGTGTGTGTTTCCGTTTGTGTGGGGGTGCGGATGTGTGCCTGATTACATGTGCTTGTGTGTGTGGAGGGAGGAAGGGGGGGGATATGTGTGAGTGTTTGGATGTCTGATTTTGTGTCTATGTGCGTGTGTTGTTGTGTGTGATTGAGTATTCGATTGTATGTATCATTGTATTTTATCTTAGCTTGAGAGAGTGTCAGCAGGTCCCCCCTTCCCCCCGCCCGAGCACAGGAATACACACACACACACACACACACACACACACACACACACACACACACACACACACACACACACACACACGCACACACACACACACACACACACAAAGGATATGTTGCCGATGGTCTTGGGAAAGCGCGCTGAAAAGCAGAGGCGACTGCGTCACCTTCCAAAATCCGTGAAACTCAGCGGCGTCGTCATTGAAGAGGTACACCGGTGTGAGGTCGCAGCCGCCGCCGTACCAACGCTGCCCGTCAACCTGGGCACACGACACACGCAGCAGTGCATTGCACCCCTTTCAATAATGGTGTACCGAGTCCGACCGTGATGGGTCGGAAGCTCGAAAGAGACTGAGAAGAGAGAAAGAGGTGCGTATGGGGAGGAGGTGATCTAAAATAGGGGGGCGCACCTCAAAGACGCGCACATCCGCGCGCAGCGTGGGCACCCAGGGGCTCTTTGGGTGGAACACCAGCGACATGGCCACCGCGGAGTAGGGCTGCCCGCCTGGGAGGGTGGTGGGCGCGCGTGTGATGAGGGTGGCAACTCAGGAGAAACACGGTGGGGCGGCACAATGAGTAGTGTTGGAATGTCACTGGCTTCAAAAACCTTTGGGTTCATTTGAGTTTGCTTCGCTCCATATTTTGTCGCCCCATTTTGTAATAAAACAGAAAAGGCTGACATATTCTCATCTTTATGCATTTCATCATTTATTGTCGGTTTCCAAATTAATTTTTCTTCCTTTCTCGCCCTTGAAATGAGCCTTACATTCGAGGTGCGTTGCGGCTTCATTTCTGTATTTCACCGGTTCGATGAATTTCCCTCCGATTTCGTTTCTGTGAAAATAAAATCATAGTTCCGATGAAATTATTTACTTATTTTGTAAATTTCGTTCCGTAACGGAGTATATTCCTCTTTATTTCGTTCTTTGATTAATCAGAATGTTTTGTGACAGAGTTATACTTTTTATGTATGCACGTGTGCCAAAACAAAGCGCCAATGCCAGGGCAGGCGTGAGCCTCCTCACGGTCGGGCCTGACTCCCACGCCGTACCTGCGGGGTCGATGTCGCGCCCTCGGGAAGTCATCGCCGCCGCGCGAGTCGCCGACAGCGTACCGCTGATGACGCTCACGTTACTGGCGGCCTGCGTTCAAGTAATACGAGCAGCGGGTGGCTCGCCTCACCCTACCCCTCCCTCGCAACGACCGCATCATCCGCTCCGTTGAATACATCATAATCCAGCGACAGGGGGAGGTGAGGGGTGGGGGGGGGGGCTACTGCTACCTTCTCCAGCACGCCCCCCTCCTCTAGCACCGCTGTGATACCAAAGCCCGCGTTCGGGTTGCTCTGGTCGCGCTCCCACCGATCCTGCGTTACCCCGCCCCACCACATTTGCTACACAAGCATCACTATAAAACTGAGGTCGCTATGGTTAGGTCACAGCGCGCGCTCACCCGCACAAACTCCTTCCCGCTGCCGTCCAGCTCCGTCGCGCGCTGCCACCGTGTGGGCGCGGATGGAACAGTAGTCAGCCCGAAATGCGGGAGTGTGCGGTGGGGTCGACAGCTGACAGGCGAGGGACGGGTAGCACTGGGTTATGATAGCGACGGTGATTGAGTACACGATCCTAGCTGGCGATGAGTTGTGTGCAGGTCTACCTTGATGATGCCGTCCTGCAGCTGCAGCACGTAGTCCTCGAAACTGCCGCCATCCTTCTTGGCACTCAACGCGGCGGACACCGTACCGGTACTGGTACGCGCACAGCGATGTGGTACGCGACCGGGAGACGGACAGTAGCTTGACAGAAGGCGCCTCCCGCTTAAGCTGTGACGAATATTCAGCGAACTTCTGCTGTGCGTGGCCGACAGGAGGATTTCAAGTCAAATGCACTTTCCCGGCGGTGCGTGAGAGGACAGTTGGACCGTTGGAGGAGAGGTAGGGAAGCTGGGGCGGACCTGGCGCTGATGGCCGACATCGAGACGAGCGGATGAAGAGGGGGCGCTTTTGACACTTAACTCGCCAGACCTGCGCGGCCGTATTCCTTGCTGGTATCGCTAGCTAGATAAGCCTCAAATTGTGAACAATAATGACAACTTGTGGGGGGGAGACCGAGGGTCAAGACAGACGGAAGTTGCCGGGGCAGCAGTGGGGGATGCGGCTTCAGCAGTTCAGCCCACCTCAATCGTCAATACACAGATAGATAAGCCAATTATCGCTTTGCAATTTTCCTTTTGAACACATGTACCGTACCGGGTATCTCTATCCATATTTGTATTTTTTTATTTTTATTTTTATGTTTTTGCGCCCCCGGCATATGGGACTGGCAGAGAACCCGCACCGGCACCCACTGCACACAGATACCCCAGCGCAGAACAAAATGCGTGACCCATGACGGATTCGAACCGTCGACCTTCACTGATTTAGCGTGATGTGATAACCAACTTCACCAACGAGTCATGTTGGAATATCCATACATCAGAAATTTTTATATGCTCTTATTATCAATTACATTTTAATTTTCAATTTGTTTCTGTTATAGCTGCACACAAAAGTCTTATGTATCGGTGAGAAGCAGGATTACGCGAGCAATATTATGTTAGGGATGCATAGTATTTGTGTGTGTCTGGGTGTGTGTTTTCCATCGCTTTTATGTCCACGCTTTTTTGTCCATCGAGAAAACTTACTGCATAAACGGAGTCTCTTACAACCTCAGTTGCCCACGCTAAGATATCACGTCTAAAAACTGGCATTTTCCTCTTTCGCAACTCTCGAATCACCCAAGCTATGCGCTTTTCCAACTCGAAAGGCATGAAGACGCCTCCAGGCTTCTCCGGCGGCTGAGACTCTCCGGTAACATTGGCTTCTTGTAGCTTCCGCATGAGTTGGCGGTGACTTATCACAATACCAGATTCGCGTAGTTCCGCACCGGCACGTGTCGCTGCGGCTGAGATACTGACGCCTTGGCTGTCCATCCTGTGTTGATGAGCCGCTTTAACTGCCTTATAGACTCGGTCGCGGTAATCTATCCACGTTGGCGCTCCCTTAAATCGGAGGTGAGACTCCTCCTCTGCACGCTTTGCTCCAAACGCTTTAGTCTTCCGACCAGTATTCCCCCTCATGTGTGCACCCATGTCCACACCAGTGATGTGTTGCCAATCATTTTGTGCTGCTACTCCCTCCATATCATTGTCGTCTTGTGTAGCCGGTGGTGTCAGTTGTATGTTCTCCTCTTGGGAGGCGGCCAATGCCAAGTCGAGTAGGTCCTTCATTTTTTTCGTCCGCCTGTACACGCCCATCTCTAGCGCGCCGTAATAAGGCGATCCCACCGTTACTCTGAGCTCCTTGGCAACGGCCAAACCGGCTTCCAACATACCAACACCGTCCTCCCTCCCTTGAGCCCAACGACTGCACGCTAGCTGAAAAAGATGTTCTTTTTGTTTTTTGTCGAGGTTGACGTAAGGGACCGACTGCCTCGTCGGTCGCTCGACTCCCACCAACAAAGGCACATGCTCTGTTCCCGACAATGTTGAAGAGGAGCCCACGGACGAACGTGGCTTGGCAGCCACCCGTATTCTGTGCAAGTCATAGAATGATTGTATTTCAGGAAGCCATCGTCGTGTGAAAATTTGGCACGCATAGGGGGGATATAGCACGTGCGCTTTGGTGGGTGCTTGCATGAGCTTTTCAAAAAACAGTACTAAATTCAAAATACTCGGCGCACATACCTGTCAGAGCGGCGTCGACTCGCATCGTGCAACGTCTCATTCATACTTGCCACAAACGCATGGACCCGGCAGTCCACTCAATTGATTGTCGATTGGTATAAAAAGGGCAGCTTACAGACCGAGTTTGAGGCCAGTGGGGGCTTGGTGGGACAGGTGGTGTTCGGTGCGTTAGTTGTAAGATGGAGCGATGCGGCACCGATCGCTCGACCCGCACCAAGTTTTGTTGACCAAAAGGTTGCTGCCTAGCACCAATCTTACCCCATACTGTCCTAGAATGCCCTAAAGCCCTAATAGATTACCATGGATGCCCTATGGGCGAAGTTATGTGAGTAGTTGTGGTCTACCAATCACTTTTATGGGGCAGAGTTAGTCGGCCTTGACATTAGAGATACCATTGACAATAGAGATGTTAGCGGGTACTTCTTAAAATGAAAATAATTATAATGCAAAGATCTTGACTCATGACGGGTTCGAACCGCCGACCTTCAGTGTGTTAGACTGACGTGATAACCAACTACACCAACGAGTCATGCTCACAAATTAGAATGTTTAAAATATAAACTTTTGTAAGTCTACTCTTTTTACTCCTGGTCTATATGCACGCAAATGTCTCATGCATCTGTGAGAAGCTGCATCCACGAGCGATATCATATCACATCAGTTAGGGATGCCATGCACGGTGGTGGTGGTGTGTGTGTGTGTGTTCCTTCGCTTTTCTGTCCACGTTCTTGCCTATGATTCTCCATTTCTTAATTCACCCAGGGGTTTCCGTAGGGACTTTAACCTTTATGCGTACCTTACGAGGATTCACCCATCGTTTTCTTAGCGGCCACTTTTGTCCCTTTGTCGGCGGCTTTCTTCTTTAACGCGTGCATGTTGACAGACGTTCCGCAGGGGCGGGATTTGTTTTGGCTGCTCGTCTTTTGTTCAATAGCCACTTTCGGGTTTGCTGTGTGTGGTGGCACAAAGTGAAACACAACTATATTACTTTACTATCAATCGCAACCAACACTCTCAGGGACGAACGTTGGATACTCCTTCGCGAACAATAATGTGCAACGTTTTGTGACGACACGGTAACTTTAAAACCGGGGCATCCAGGTCGGAAGACGTTGGCAACCCCATCGAAAGCGTGTCACCTCAATAAAGGATTACAAGCCACTGTTTTTATAAATGTCAATTGCATTCTAAATACAGGACACTACCGTAAATTTAATGAACAAATAGTTGTTGGCAATTTCAGTCCTAGCAATGACGACGCCTACTTCAATACTTATCACAACAGCGACAGCCAGCTACAGCCTTGACAAGATGCTCGTGGTGATACTTTGGCTGGGTGGCTGCTTGTTCATCACCGCGGGCCGGGCAGCCGAAAACAGCGAGATATCCACGCTGGGCTCTTTTTCGAGCACGAGATCTGCGAGGCAACGACCGAGCAGCGGCGTAAATTTAAACGCCCGTCCGCTCCCCCCGGTGAACACAACCAAGTTATGGCGCCCTGTACAACACACACACACACACACAAGGGTGAGTAGCGACACAATGGACGGGGTGTCTCGTCGCTTCATTTAACATTATATCAGTGCCGTAGCCCTTTCCCGAACTCATACCTGGCAAGCGGTCCAGTACAAAGTTCTGGTCGCGCGTCATTGTGTACGGGCTAGTCACGCAGCCGAGGCACTCGCCGATGCCACGCCAGTTCTCGCGCAGGAAGGTGTCGATATTGTGCACTACTTGTGGGTTGGGGGTGTAGCAGAACTGGTCCATTGAGGGCGGATTAAATTCGGCGCCGGGGGGTGTGTAGTCGATGCCCACTTTGATGACCGCCTCGCCCTCCCTTTCCACCGGAAACCCGTAGTACAGCCCGCCATCCAACGCCTCGGGTCGTTCCTTCCGGAAACAAAACCACTGCGGGTAGCGTGGCGCAAGAGTAGGATCCACCCTCCAGTGCCCCCAGCACACCGACGTTATCTGAAGATCCAGACGCTCCCCAATGAGAGAAAGCAGGCTGTTGGTCCAGGCGCCCGCCGCCATCACTACCTTCTCCGTCAGCACCACCTCGCCGTTACTCAGCTGAAGCTCCATCCCGCGACGACCCCCAGGCAACAACACGTCCCGCATACCAAGCACCGCCGTGTTCTCCATTACCTGCGCCCCTCGCTTCCTAGATTCCCGCATAAACAAGTCGACAGTCACATCTGCTTTGCAGCTGCCAGCGGTTTTCTCAAAGCAGCCGACGTTGCCTGGTTGAGGGGTGGCAGGCCATCGCGAGCTGATATCCTGCGCGTTCACGTAGTCGTACGGGATCTTCAGCTTGTCCATAACTTCCATCGCACCGGGGATGGAGCCCTCCACCGTTTCCCCCGTATCCTCTTCCCCGTAGAAAAGAAGACCATTTTCTGTTGAACCGACGTGTTCAAAGCAGAAGGCATTGTTGAGTATATGCACACGCACCACCCACACACAGCAACCTGCGCAAGTCCGTACAACCGTAAACAGATTCCCCCGCGAGGGCCAAACGAGACGGGAGTCAAGTCGCACCAGAAAGAAGCTGTACGCTGTGTTCTCTCTCCAGGCTTTGCCATAGCTTCAGCGACTCAATTTGCAACCGCGCGTAAAACTCGCTACTATACATCTTCCGAAACCTGTAGCATGCGCAGTCGTATCCCGAGAATAAGGGCGTCATTATTTCAGGCGCACAGCGTTCAATTCAAACGTACATACATGCGCGATAGTTTATAATCGAGCCACGGGATAACTCGCATTTCGACAGTTCGTACATTCTGGACTCTCCGTATGATGACCCGCGAGGGGTGGCGACGACGTGGCGCTCGACGACAAGCAACCTGCCGCAGCCCTCCTTGGTAAGATAATAAGCCGCCGCGCTGCCGGCCATCCCAGCGCCGATGACCACGACGTCGAACATGTTATCCATGTTGATCCTCGCCTAGAAAAGAGGGAAACCAACGATGGGAATCGTCAGCGCTGAGCGCAAATTCGAGGGACAAACAACAACCAGGGAAGCATTGCTGGCGGTGGCTCGCCCTGGATACTCCCAAACTAGAAATCAACCCAAAACGCTGCCGAGTCGCTAACTCTCTAGTTCTTACAGTGATATTTCGGCACCAGCCGACGCAATAAGGCGGATTACACAAGTGTGAATTTTGTATTACCACAAACTGCGAAGCTCCAAACCTCATGCGGAAGGTTGTAGAATCCGAGAAACACATACAGACAAAGAGAGGGGAATAACGGGGAGTCACACGACGACAATGAAGAAAAAATTATTCACATGTTTCACAGTCAACTAGATTGCGAATCGCTGCTTGTACAGCCTTCTAGTTATCGTTATCTTCATAAATTATAGCGAAAGAGTGGATACGGCTAACAAGGTACGGGGGAGGGGGGGGGGGGGTGGGGGGGGCGGAGGCTGTAAGGGCCGGTTGCAGCCCAATTGGTCTGCAGCCCTACCAGTTGAAACGGTCGCTACCTTACGGGTTGATGAGAGTCTGAGGTCGTCCTTCTAGAGCGGCCGTCACCTGATCTGAAGATATACGCGGATTCCAACCCGTTCGCAAAGTGTTCAGACGGTTTCCTGTCAAGTTTTGTTGGAGGCGAGGTGCAGTCGTTTCCGAGTCGCTCGGTTGTTGTCAAGATTACGTGACGGCGGGGCACTCAATTGAGGTTAAGCGGCAGTAGGCCTGGTTTACTTGCAAAACCTGTACCGTACTCCCTCGACGACCTGCTGTAGGTGTCAATCGACGACGTGCCGCTGCCACAGGCGCAGAATGCTTGCCAATTGGGCAGGATCAGCGCGGCAGTACGAGGCTCCACTACCAGCGGTCCACCCTGATTTTAGAATTCAAGTATCGACACAGATCGGCAGGCCAAGTAATACTTAACCAAAGGAAATATACTTTGGCGGCGGAAAATAGCAGCACAGTAGCAAACGTAGTTACTTAATAAAAATTGTAAAATAAAGAGTGTCGAATAAAGTCGTAAAATATATATACCAGCGCTGTACCCTGCATGTACACCCTTCCCATAGAGTCAGTGAAATAGGGTTTTTTTGCGGAGGGCGGCTGTTCAGCATTTAGGACTATGAGGGTTTGACTGTACTTTAGGTCGTTGAACGGGCGGACCGAAACTTGTGTTAGCGATGCATTAAATGGGGAAACGGGACAGAAATGGGGTCCGTCGGGGCTACGACCCGACGCATAAGGGTTTGAGGCCCGGCCGCGAGTTTTGGGCACACCCGTATTCGGCCGCCCCGGAATTCGGATTTTTTTCACTTTGGCTGCTGAAACTACTCCCGAAACGGCGACACAACATACGATCTTTGTGATCCAGGCTCCTCGTCCGTAAGCTTGGGTGTATGTGGTTGTGATGACATATTGACATGTATGTGCAGTTACGATGCTTGACGTGGGTGGGACACGGGCAACATGGGAGACTTTTAAATTCCGAACTATGTCGCACGCTCTCCAATTGAGGCAAACTAAGGTGCAAATTCCTTCCCAAATACACGTAATTTCAACTTAATTTACATCTATCGCCCGGTTTTCGCGCAAAAACCGTCGTCCGACGTCATCCAAGCCCTCGTCTAACCCACCGAAGTTTTAGGGTTTCAAAATCCGCCACATTCGCGCGGGGCTAGCATCCCCTCGACAAGTGGTACCTACACAATTGCTACACCAATACACCCTACAATCTACGCGCTAGATGTCTTCTATTCACGGCGTTGTCTATTTCATACCCCCTATTGGCGTGCCGCCGTGGCATTTGCCGTATGCCAGTTTACATCCCGCGTTTTGGAAATTTGAGAGCTTCCCCATATTTAACACCCGGCTATGCGCAAGCTTCAAAGGCTTGCGACCCGAAAATAAGAAATGATTTACAACGCGGATGACCACCCCTCGCTTTGCGGTTGTTGTCTAAGGCCCTTCTTGCATAAACCATTCACGGAGATATCATAATGCAAAATTTAGGCCGGCACACCTATTCCTAGATAATCCTAGGGACTAAGACACTAAAATTGTACATGGGAGTGTGATCAACTCATGGTTGCACCAGAAGATGGAATACATTACATGATGATCAACGTTAAAGTCCCGGAATGAACCGCAAAATCCTGCTTCGCCACACAAAAGATGCAGCTTACAGTCATAGTTCTTTCATTAAATCCCATCGCCATGCTAAAGAACCTTCTTGCTTGTTCCCTTCTCTTCCGCGGCTCAGTGTAGACACTGTTGTAAGTAATTCCTAATGTAGATTACTTACAAAGAGCTTATGTATGCTCTGATAGAAGTCCTTATGTACATGACATCATCTAGAGTGCATGTGCACGATATCACAAACTCGCGTATAGACAACTAACAGCTCTAGCTCAAGTCACTTCTCTTGTCTCGACACCGGCCGTCACCCAAGGCTGGTTGTTTAGCGTACGTGTAACCAGCACACCGCAAGTTACAATATCTTCCTTATCGAACCGTGCATACCACGTTCAACAGGTTGTGGAGCCCTCCACCTGACCGATACGCGAGACATCAGTGTCATCCGGCGTGCAACTTGGAAACTCGCCCGAAGGCAACGCCGAACATATTTTCATAATACAATAATACTTTACACCTTACTTTCGTTTTAATTTTTATTTCAACTTTTGATTCTGTTCTACGGAACAGTCCCGCTACCTTCGACTCTACTCTAGCCTACCACGGCTATATTCTACTCTACGCCTCGACGACCTAGCCAACCACACAAGCGCACTCGCTTGCGTGGATAGGGTGCATACAGGTCCAAGCTAGAATGGGGAAGGGGGAGCACTGTGAGGGTGAACACTCATACACATGGTGCACGACAACATCAGCCGTAACGTAGAGCAGCGGTCGTATACACCTGCATGTTCCTGCCTCGGCTGTCGATGTGCCCCACACTGGGTGGAGGATACGGAAAAGGTGCACTGAGACACCCCGGGGCATCAGGCCGAGGGGTCGGTGGGCATCAGGCCGTCTCTTTGCATACCACCGTTAGGCACAATTACCGCTAGTGGATTTTTCCATTGTCTGGGTACCTGTACTCTTTTCTTGGAATGAGGCCAAAATCGAGACCGGCACCTGCGGCATCGGGCGACGACACCGTGGCCGACTCTAGTCGCAGCGACACACCGTCTTTTAATTCGGCCAGCGACAACATTCGAATGGTCATGGAGCTGCTGCAACTCCTTCATGCTCGAATGGACGATCATGCCCGGACATAGTCGGAGCTACTCCGTCGGGACGCGCTGCGCGATCACCAGATCACTATCGACGCGGGGGCGAACCCACATGTAGACGGGCCGTACATGCTTGCTAGCGAATTCGTGCCTGCTCCGACACACGAGCAGACACACCATGGCACCGCCAGTCGTAGACACACGATCGACCCGGGATTTGTTGCCATGACGGCAGAATGGGCCACCAACTTCGATGGTGACTCGTTTTCTCGGTCGTTTCGCATGGACGCTCCATTGATGCCCAAGACCGGGGAGTTTAAAACCTGGAAGCGCGACTTTCTGTCGTTCCTATCCATTAAGGGGACTGCACTAATCCCTCAGCTAGCTCTGTCCTCCTCAGGCGTTCCTCTGAATCCAATCGCTCAGCGGTTCGCGCACGCTATGCTAGTTCAGTGCTGCAGACATAATAAAGTTGTTGCACAAGCAATCGCGAGTGTTCGAGCTGGACGACATGAGTGCGGGACAGCTGCGTGGGAACTACTGTGCGAGAGTCTGGACGCGCAGTCCATCTCCCGTACACTGTCGCTCTTGGACCGTATTATGGTGCGCCAGGCTTCCGGACAGTCTGCGTCTGCGTACGTGCACGCAGTGAAGCAGCATTTTGACGAACTCAACGAGTGCCTGCAACTCAAGGATGTATCTGCTGCAATTCACCCGCACGTGCTCGCTTTGGTTATGATCCGTGGCATGTCTAACGTTGGGCAGTATGGCGAGGCTAAACAGTGTGTCATTAATGCCTTTGACACCGACTTCATTATGTCGGCCGATAGAGTGATGAGCAGCATCATTCATCAGGCGCAGAATCTGGACGCTGACGTCTCTGCTAAGCTTGTCAGTGCTTATCTGGGAATTCCAGTCAATGCTTTCTTTGTGGATCGGAAGCGCGAGGGTGGCCGTGGCATTGGAGGCTGGACCACTGATAAGAAGAAATCGAAGTTCGTGATGAAGTGTGGTGCCTGCGGTGACCCCAGTCACGTGTGGTCTACATGTAAGGCGCCATATGTTGACGTACTCCGCTGGACTCTGGCCAAGCGCAAGCAAATTGCGGAGAAGTACGCCGGGCAACCCCCTCCTACTGCTCATCTTAGCGACCTCCCTGCTGGCATGGCGTTCGAGGAGGATGCCGCTGATGTGGAACCTCTTGAGTACGACATACATGATGAATTTGATGACACAGAGGTCGGCACATCCTTTGCTTCTGTTGCATTTACGTCATCTGCGTCGCCCGTTGCTGACATGTATGAATCTTGGGTAGTTGACTCGGCTTGCTCCGGCAACTTTAAAAACCGTCTTTCGGTCGGACTTTTTCGGTCAAAACCGTCTTTCGGTCGGACTTTACGAAATTTCATCCCTCATCTCGCCGCAGCACTGTCGGTGGTGTTGGTGTAACTGTGCAACGCAGTGGAACCGTTCGCACCCTATCTGTTTGGTTTCCAGTCAGACGGTTTTTCGTCGCGTTCGTGCACTCTATGCTCTATACCCCTGACATGTCCTCTCGGTCTGCACAACACATCAGTCGCCTGCCGAGTGTCAGCTGGATGCAGAAACACTATGGCTGCGAGCTTTCGTTTCCTACCAACTCTCACAGTGGCATGTTGCTTGTCACCACAGGAATGGGGATGCTGATACCGTCGGGGAACGGACTGTACCTCCTTTCAAGGTCGCGTGTTCGTGCGGGGCTACCCTCGCGCCAAGTAGACAGCCTTAGACAGAAACCGGTCGCACTTGCTGCAGAATGTGACGCTGCTTTGTGGCATAGTCGGATGGGACACCTAAACATGCAGAGCCTTCAAGCTCAGCATGCACATAATACCCCGTCTGTGCCAGTTATGCCTAGCTTTGTAAATGATCTCTCTTGTGAGTCTTGCAAGTTGAATAAGGCCACATCAGCTCCTCAAAATCGCAAAGCATCTCACAAACCAGCAGCCCCACTTCAGCATCTCTCGTGTGACTTGTGGGGTCATGTCAACGTCCCATCTCCATACGGGCTGAAGTATTGTCTGCTGGTTATCGACCATCACACAAACTTCATGTGGGTTCGGTTTCTGAAATCTAAGGATGAGACATGCGCTAACCTGGAGACGATTCTCCTTGACGCGCGTCACATACATGCTCGATTTCACTCGCAGCAGCATGCGTTCGCGCCGTTCTTGAAATTCGACTCGGACTCGGTGTTCGAGGCGGCAGACACGCAGCTCATGTGCACACGCTTGAGTTTCAGCACACAGTTCTCCGCACCATACGCACACCATATGCTTGGGAAGGCTGGACGTCCGTGGCGCACTCTGCGTGACTGTGCGTCCTCCATGCTCCACGCGATGTCTGTGCCTAATAGCATGTGATCAGCACTGTGGTACATCTCCGTAACCGCACCTACAATCGCGATGTCGGTCCCTCTGGAGGGGTTCCCATCACCCTTCTCACGGGCGGTGTTCCTGATGCGTCTATCTTTCGAGTGTTTGGGTGCACAATGTTTGCGAAGGTGCCTGACAATCTCAGACGGAAACTCGGCCTATAGGCGTTCCGAGGTGTGATGGTGGGGTACTCACATAAATCACCATGGTATCGTATTTACAACCCTGCGACCATGCGCATCACAACGTATGTTCATGTCAAGTTTGAAGAGTCAGTGCCAGGTTTTGGCTCATCACATCATGTCGACTCGTCGATCGATATGTGTGCCGACGCACACGTTATTCATGTTGCCCCGGTCAGCCACCTTCTCACTGACCTTAGAATGGACACAGAGGACATTGTGCCTATACTTGAGGTGGACAGACCCACTCGCATTCGCGGACCACCCGCTCATTTCGAGGACTACGTCGCTCACGTGTCGACTGTGCCGCGCATGTATGTCACAGACTCGTGTGAGACTGATCTGTCCGAGCACATGGACGACATCTTGCCCCTGCCTGGCTTCTCCTTGATGGTGACTCACCCACACCACAAGTCCTCCGAAGGGCCGGTGGATGACGTGGCCCTCGTGTCCGCTAGTGTCTGTGTCGAACCGACATCCTACAAAGCCGCTTTGGTTAGCCCACAGTGAGCGGAATGGAAGACGGCCATGCAGCTGGAACTCGACTCTCTAACGTCGAATCAGACATGGGACCTAGTCCCACTGCCTGCGGGACGCCGCGTGGTCAACAACATGTGGGTTTACAAGGCTAAGACAGGCGCCTCAAGGGCCGTCTCTCGGTACAAGGCACGGTTCGTCGCCAAGGGCTGTAGCCAGCGCGAAGTGATCGATGACACCGAGACATTCTCGCCAGTCATCCGACTTGCCAGTCTCCGCGTCTTCTTCAATATCGCCGCGGCTCGTGATCTCGAGCTGGGCGGTCTCGACATCGACACTGCGTTCTTGTGCGCGCCCATTAAAAAGGATGTCTACATCGGACAGCCACTCGGGTTCGATGACGGGACCACCAACGCCTGTCACCTACGACGGTGTCTGTACGGTCTGAAGCAGTCACCCCGGGAGTTCAATGAGCTGCTTCGCGACTGGCTCGTCTCTCAGGGCTGGCGCCAGCTGAAGTCGGACCCGTGCATCTATATTTTTGAGGCAGACGGTGTCTTCGCCATGATTACCCTTTACGTGGATTATATCCATGTGGCGTGCAACGACACAGCCTGGCGGGTGGCTTTCACAACACTGGTGCGCTCCATGTTCGACATCAAGGACCATGGCGACCTGTATGACATCATTGGCATGCACATCACCAGGGACAGAACGGCGCGCACCATCAGCCCGGACCAGGGCAAGTACGTGCGTGAGATGCTCGACAAGCATGACATGGTGGACTGCAAACCCTCGTGCATGCCCATGGATCCTGGCTTCTTGGCTGCCATCTCCAAGCAGACACATGTGCCCCTCACGGGAACGGACCGGGACATCTACCCGAGCCTGCTCGGCAGTCTACAATACGCCGCAGTCTGCACCAGACCAGACATCTCGACCGCGCTTAGCATCTTGGGCTCTGCGCAGGCGAACCCCACGGTGGCACACATGCAAGTCCTTAAGAAGATGCTGCGCTACCTCAAGAGGTCTCCTAGCATGAGCCTGACATTGGGGGGGGGGTGAGGACAACTCTATCCAACTGACAGGCTTTGATGATGCAGACAGGGGCAATGACAGTGAGACACGACGTTCACGATCGGGTTTCATGTTTACTCTGGGCAGAGGTGCAGGAAGCTACAAGGCGAGGAAACAGTCATGCGTCGCACAATCCACATGCGAGGCATAGTACTACTCACACACACACACACACACACATAAACATAGACGCAGAAACATCTCCTCCCTCTCTTTCTCTCTCTCTCTCTCTCTCTCTCTCTCTCTCTCTCTCTCTCTCCCTCTTCCACACCCACAGATATACACACATACACACACATAAGCTATTACCGTATACAAGCCGAATTCGTCCCTCTCATGATTTATGGTTATCGATAAAGAAACCAAAAAAATTGTGCAACTAGCTCGCCGTCTTGCTTAATGGCGGCGGCCAACTCAACAAACAGGGAATCAAAGATGCTCTCACCCATGGCTGCGATATGACCTCCATATACCTACACATACAATAACATTCGAAGCACATTATGGGATATATTTAGACAAGCTACCACTGCTAAGATCCATCACTAAACCATTCATATAGCCCCTCTCATGCCTCATTTACGGCAACCAGCCCCTCGGCAACCCCGCCGGGCAGGTTAAACGACAGCTTTGTTATTCTTTCGGGAACCCTCCTCCAATGTTGCACCTATCGACAATGCAGCAAAGCTAGCCACTGTCTCTTTCTGGGTTTCCTCGCCTTTCTACGCGTTATGTAACAACTTCCCAATACAACCGTCGTCGACGAAAGCCGTTAGTTTTGAAAACCCACCGCGCTTGGCATCAACCATGAGCCAATAGCCATAGCCGACCTATGGAAATTGTAATTGAAATTGTACTACAACAATATCAGCAAATTGGAGCGATTGTTGTCGAATAACGGCCATCAATACTCTGCCATCTAGGACACTTCGGAGAACGATTGGGCCGGGTACTCTTCGACAAGGTACACCTATCGACACACCTATCTGCAATGTGTGCCAACGTTCCTCGGAGGTTAAAAACTGTAAGCACCCGCAGTAACTGCCATAGTCCCAACGCGTAAGCAATAACAACATAAATAATTTTGTAATCAAGTAACAAACAGATATAAAAATAATCCAACTTGTGAAGAATGCAAAATGAAAGTGCTGCTCGACCTTCACATTGCCCGGCCCGCTCCTACCGAACCGGGGTGCCGACCGGCCCAGGCCGATCGGCGTTCGAGAGGGTCGACGGGCCAGCCTTATCTAGCTCCCGCGTGACTTCGGCGTTGCCGGAGAAAGGAGGAGAAAGGCTAGCGGAAAAAACCTCCTCACGCGGTCGCTCGTCGATTCCGACGTTGCATCCCGTAAGCCCCGCCGCAAGGTCGTAGCCGCTCCTTCCGTCGCGACTTTCCTCCTAGTCGAGGTCCCCCGTCACTTGGGGGGCAGATGGGGGGGGGGGGGGGGGGGGGGGGGGCGAGACAGCCAAATAGAAAAAGCTAACGCTCTTGAAAAGTTTTCCCGACCATTTCCTCCGGCTTTTTCTGTAATGGTATCCGGGTATCTATCTCGAAAATCAGCAAGAGACCCGACCCTCCACCCATTGTTTGTGCGTCCATCGAGCACCCTTGTTTCGAGTGCGAGCTTCCGCGCTTGTCCGGGCTCGCACTCCCTAATATTAGGTGTGCCTAGTGATAGTGGGTAGCGATGGAGTAGTGCACGGTCGCAATGGCCGGATCCATAAAGGCCGCGGGGGTGCGGAAGTTATTTAAACCTTCCGTACCGGGCTTTCCAGCGGTGGTTGATCATCATGAACACCCCGCCGCCATACCTAGCCGCTCCTCCCGTCGCGACGACCCTCCTCGCTGCTAGTGTCGTACTGCCCCCTCTCGGTTGGTCGACGTCGAGCGAGCGCCATACCTTAGCGCTGCTTCCCGGCTTTCCGCCCCCAACTCTAGCACTCGCGTCTCACCGGTGATCCGTCCGTACCCTCCTCGCCACCACACACTCATCAAGATACATGCCCCACCCCCAAAATGGGACGGTATCTTAGTAGTATGTAGTCTTGAAAAAATATATCGGACGGGCCGGGCGGGAGATCTTGGCGCCGGTAGCGTACAATAGTTTCTTTATCAAAGCCCTCCGACAGCTACGAATCAAGCGACGTCGACAGTCACGTTCCACTTTTGTCATGTGAACCGCGGATCTAAGCATAGTTGCACCATGCGATTGTACGCACCCAACTTGGCACTAAGTCCAGATCTTGCTTTCATGCATTATGCTTTGACATCTTCGGCCCACTGAAAGAGTCCGGGCCGGGGGGAGCCAAATACTTGCTCGGTGTAATTGATCAATTTTTGAATTACATGTTGCTCCTTGCACTCCCCATCAAGAAAGCAATTGTCCTAACCCTTTACGTTGTTCTAACCGACATCAAGACCTTGCACCCTCGCATGCGTCATGGTCGTGCCTTCCGGCCGACTATCAAGTACGATTGCGATCCGAACTACCTCGATGTCGCATACCGCACCATGGTTTCATCTTTGGGCTACACAGCTCAATTCACGGCCTTTTCCACTCACAACTACCTCGCTGTGATGGAACGTCAATGTGCCACCCTCATAAACAAACTGTAAATGTCCGCAGTTTTAAAGTTAATACAGAATAAAGACTCAGATGTTTTTAAAAACCAAAACATCTTACCATACGACATCACGCCAACTGCCACACCAAGGACTGGGGCCTCGCCATGCGCACAATTATCTACCTCTGCAACCGGCTTCCCACGCCCGCCGCATCCGGCGGCTCAGGTGGTGTGCCTTACGCTTTGCTCCATGGCGTCCCCATCGATCTTTCCCACGTCAAGGTCTTTCGATGCACAACCTACCTCCACTTGGAAGACCGCTGCAAAGACAAACTATCCCTTAAAGCTCTACGCTGCATGTTCATTGGACGCTGCGATGATGGCCTCAGATATTGTATTTTCAACCTTGCCACCGGCAAGCTCGTTCGCACCATCCATGTCGCGTTTGCTGAGTCTTAACCCGCGCATGCCCCGTCGGGTCCACCGGTTACATCTACCACTTCTCAAGCGTCTCCACCATCATATCTCAAGCATGGGGGGAGGGCACCAATGCCAATCTCCCATGTGCCGACACTACGCAATTCAAAGTCCCGGCTAGTAACCCGTTCACAGTTTTGGATGAGGATGCTCAAGAGGACGACAATGCGACCCCTAACGACGCCCTACCGGACTACACTGACCGTGACGCAACTGACCCCGACGAGGAACCCAAGAAGTACACATTTGCGGCACAGATACACCTCGGTGCCGATCGACATCAAACATGCCATGGGTGGCAAGTATGTTGCTGCATGGCGAAAGGCCATCTGCTCCGAGCTTGCGTGACTTCATAATAAGGGCACGTTCCGCATGGAGAATCTACCGCTCGGGCGCAACGCCATCGGCAACAAGTGGTTCTTCAAGATGAAGGCCAAACCGGATGGCTCAGTCGGCCGTTTCATAGCTCGACTGGTTGCCCATGGATTCAGTAAGCGAACATGAATTGACTGCTCGAAGACGTTATCCCCATTTGACAAACTCAGCCCCTTCGCACAGTCCTCGCCAACGTTGCCAAGCGAAACATGCACATGCACTCGGCGGACATCGAAACAACGTTTTCTACATGTAAGATGAGATTTACATGCGTCACCCCTGAGGGACAGAGAATGGGACACCTCGGGTCATGCGCTTGCTCAAGAGCATCTATGGGCTAAAGCATGCTTCGCGTGAATAGTACAAATTGCTCCAACATACCCTCTCTCTTCCCTTGGGCTCAAGCGAGCGACATCTGATACCGTCCTCTATACCATGAATCATCCCGTGCATGGCATTTGCATCGTTATGGCGTATGTGGACGACATTCTCATCGTCTCAGACTCCCTCAAGTGGATCGAGTCGGCAAAGCATGTCATTGGAGAAAAATTCCGCATGAATGACTTTGGTGAGGCCAAGTTCATCTTTGGGATAGACATCGTCAGGAATAGAGAAGCATGGGCCATCAGTTTCTTCCATGAACAATACACCAAGGAGATCCTAGAGAAGTACGGCATGCTGGACAACACACCCTCCAAGGTGCCCATGGCATTTGCGCACTTCGAGATGGGGAGTTCGCATCCGATCAAGACAAGGTGGCATTGATGCCACCGGAACAAGAGACTTTCCGCGCCATCCTCGGGCACGTAAACTTCCTTTGCTTGTGTACCAAACCAAACATCGCATTCGCGATAAGCGTCATCATCATGCGGTAGACTACCCCCATGCAATTGCACATGAAACAACTCAAACGACCCCTACGCTACCTCAATGAGACAAGCCCCATGGGAATTACCTACAACAAAACGTCCCATGACAACGGAGACGACATCAAGGTGTTTTTAGACTCAAACCGGGCAACGGATACGACCAATGCACAGCCGCAATAAAGTAAAGCGATCATGCTCAACAGTGGACCTCCAAACAAGAAGAGGTGGTGGCTTTATCCACTACACCGGCGGAATACGTTGTTGCAAGCCGCGCGGGGTAAAGCGTTGTGCATTTTCAGCAATTAATTGATGCAAGATGTCTACCAACGCCAACGCGGTGCCACAACTTGAAGACAACGAGGGACATGTTGAGCTCGCCAACATTCCCATGGCCTCAAACATGACGAAATACATCAAGCACGGCTACATCCGAGAGCCGGTGAATGCACGGACGGTCGCAATTGTGTCATTGGGCACGGCAAACATGGTGGCACATGGTATGACGAAGGCGCTACGGAGCCGAAGCACACCATGATCTTCATGCGCTGCATGGGTGGGAGCGGGGCAAAGTAGAGACTAGTTTGTTTACATCACTGCCAATGATCTAGAGGGACTATTATAATACATCATTGTCAATACATGTAGATTCATATTTGTGAACATTATCAATCTATACGTATATACATGTCAACAATATACAAGCAACATTTCACTATGTTGCTAGTTAGATCTTCTGCAACCATCACATAGCGCCCAGGGACAGGATCCGGATCCTAAGGAGCCGCGAATCCATGAGACTACTCGGGTTCGGACTTGGTCTCGTGGGTCCGGACCCTAGAATCACAGGTAATCGCGGGGTCCGGACCCTAGAATCACAGGTAATCGTGGGGTCCGAACCCTAGGTTCAGTAGGTAATCGCGGGGTCCGAACCCAAGGTTCAGTAGGTAATCGCGGGGTCCGAACCCTAGAATCACAGGTAATCGCAGGGTCCGAACCCTAGGTTCAGTAGGTAATCGTTGGTTCCGGTACCAGTTATTGTAAGTAATCGTTGGCTCCGGTACCAGTTATTGTAAGTAATCGTTGGTTCCGGTACCAGTTATTGTAAGTAATCGTTGGATCCGGTATTCATCGTACTTTAATGGATCCGCGGTAATCGCGAGTACCTCATCCTCGCAAAACGACGTGGAATCGTGATACCCAATCAGTACTCACGATTCCGAGTATCTCACGAATCTTTGGTTGCCCGAAGTGACACGCTGTTTTTTTGGGAGGTATTTGGCAATGCAAATCTGCTGAGGTGTATGTCTAGGATTGGTTCAATAGCCCTGATTGTTGTCATTCCGCAGCCTTGATTCGATTGTAGCCCACCCAAAGGCTATTTAAACGGTGCGTACGCGCTTGCAATCCACCATAATCTGCCCGTCCACATCCAATCCTTTCATAGTTAGCAACAATGGCGGGGCAAGCGGGAAGTAGTAGACCGTCTAGATTAGGGAAGAGCTTGTCATCGACGGCTATCCAACGTGCAGAAGAGGAGCTTGTTTGGAATTCAGATAGGGTGTTTAGGACACCTCAGTCAAAAACAGGTGCAGATCCGTATAGTAATAAAGGGCAGTATGTAGTTAAGAAAATTGTTAGCCAAGGAAAAAGGTGTGGAATGTTGACGTATAAAGTTATGTGGGAAGGCCTGCCGGAGGAAGCCGCCACTTCAGAAACCGAGGTCAACGTAAGGCGGCAAGCCAATTGGTCCACCCTGCTTGAAGATTTTCACAACGAGCAAGAGAAAGTTGAAGAGGTAAGCAAGAGTCCCCCCCCCCCCCTCTGCTCTGCCCTCACCCCCGAGTTAGCTGCGTTGTGATGTTCGGTAGCGCCGCATGGCGCCCCCTCCCCGCCTCCGCCCGCACTTTTATGTCTGTTTATTTGCACTATCGAAGCCATATTGCGTTGCAGTTGAGCTTGTCGACACTTTGTTATCGCTATTTTGTGATGCTTTTCTGTTCCTTGCTTTCCCACATAAAATGTTACTTTGTCGTTAAGCATATTGTTGCACTGTGCTGTTCGGTAGCGCCGCATGGCGCCCACTCCCCGCCTCCGCCCGCACTTTTACGTCTCTGTTTATGTGCTCTATCGAAGCCATAGTAATAGCGTTGCAGTTGAGCTTGTCGACACTTTGTTATCGTTGTTCTGTGATGCTTTTCTGTTCTTTGCTTTCCCACATAAAATGTTACTTTGTCGTTAAGCATATTGTTGCACTGTGCTGTTCGGTAGCGCCGCATGGCGCCCACTCCCCGCCTCCGCCCGCACTTTTACGTCTCTGTTTATGTGCTCTATCGAAGCCATAGTAATAGCGTTGCAGTTGAGCTTGTCGACACTTTGTTCTGTGATGCTTTTCTGTTCTTTGCTTTCCCACATAAAATGTTACTTTGTCGTTAAGCATATTGTTGCACTGTGCTGTTCGGTAGCGCCGCATGGCGCCCACTCCCCGCCTCCGCCCGCACTTTTACGTCTCTGTTTATGTGCTCTATCGAAGCCATAGTAATAGCGTTGCAGTTGAGCTTGTCGACACTTTGTTATCGTTGTTCTGTGATGCTTTTCTGTTCTTTGCTTTCCCACATAAAATGTTACTTTGTCGTTAAGCATATTGTTGCACTGTGCTGTTCGGTAGCGCCGCATGGCGCCCACTCCCCGCCTCCGCCCGCACTTTTACGTCTCTGTTTATGTGCTCTATCGAAGCCATAGTAATAGCGTTGCAGTTGAGCTTGTCGACACTTTGTTATCGTTGTTCTGTGATGCTTTTCTGTTCTTTGTGTTCTTTTCTGTTCTTTCGCTACAATTTCATGTTTCCATTACTAACTTTTGATGGGTGCATTGTGTTTCTGCAGGAGGCACGAAATCGAGAGGCGAATCGGATAAGCAGGAAGAGGAAGAACCGACTGCAAGCTAAAGCCACTGTAACATCAAACGAGGTTGAAGAAGGCATCGAAGAAGATAACGAAGGCGATGAAGAGGTCATCGTGGATGACGACTTGGCGCCGCCGAAGAAGAAGATCTACAATGCTCAATGCTGGAATCATTTCCAGAAGCCAAAGAAGTTCCCCAATGGTGTCAAGTATGTCGTATGTAAGTTGTGTCCAAAGGAAGTCAAGCTCAAGTACAACGGAGGGACCTCAAATCTTATCAAGCACCTCAGATGTCGGCATAAAGGTGAGTACAGACAGGACTTGGCTACTGGTGAAAACATTCAAGTTGGGGATGTCTCTGTCCCCACCGTGATCAAAGCAGAGGTAAGTCATGTCCCATTGTGATTGTATAGTAGCATGTTATTGACTTAATGATGGCATGTTATTGACCTTTCATTCGTTGTTGACTCTATTCGTAGATTTCTGCGAAAAGGAAACAGTACCTTGACGAGTTGATAACAATTTGGGTGGTCAAGCGATGTCGGCCATTCGGGATCATGGAGTCGGACACAGAGCTCAAGGATGTGATGTCTGCTATTTCGGGAGGCGCATATAGCGGTCCACGTCGTGAGACGGTAATGCGTTGCATGGCATCCTTGGCTCAAAAGGTAATTACTGTTGGTTTATTTAAATGTATGACTGCGTGTTGCCTTTAAAAATAACTAAGGTAATTAATTTTGCTTGTTTCAGACACTTGTTGAAACAGGAGTCATGATGAACGGGTTGTTTCAAGACGGATTGAAGCCGTGCATATCTGGAGATATTTGGGGGGAGATTTCTGTTTCATTGTTGGCGGTAATGGTGCATTGGATCGACGGATCGTGGCAACTTATGAAGCGCTTGGTTATTTGCGAGCCCTACGGAAAGGTTTCCCACACAGGTGAGAATATTTTGCAAACGACAAAGCGCAGACTTGCTGGAGTGAATGTGGGAGAGCTTGTCGAAGCAGACGACTTGGAAGGCGTCGAAGCTGTGGACACTGTGTATGAATCAATATTCAGTAAGGTAAGAGTTAGTTTAGATTTTGGCTTTTTGTTTTTGCTTGTTATGTATGTCTCTGAATGAAGATGGTTTGACGGTTGCCTAGGTGTGCGACAATGGAGCAAACATGAAGAAAGGATGGGGTGCATTGGATGGACATACCTGTGTTACTCATGGCATTCAGTTGTGTGTCAACAAGTTCGTGGAGGAGCCGCACATCAAGGATTGTTCCCGAGCAATGCAAGGTCAGAGTGCCCACTTTTCTAGGAGCACTTTGGGCGCTGCCAAGCTGTCGGAGATTCAAACTCGGATGGGTCTTCCCACAAGTAAGCCAAGTACCAAGTCAGCCACTCGTTGGTTAGGCTTGTTTCCTCAGGCTGTGTGGTTTGTGCAGAACGCTGAAGCAATTACCGAGTATATGTTACAAGTAAGTACTGTCTTGCGGTGTTTTCATTGCATTATTGTTAAGTTGCATTACTGTTCATTTACTGAGATATTAATTCTATACTAGGTACCCAATGGTTGCGTTGCCAATGACGATGGGAAGGTGTATTCGGACTTCGCCATCAACACTGAGGATTGGGAGACTATTCGAGAGCTAGCTGCGATCCTGTGGCCAGTGGCTCAAGTTGTGAATTTGCTGCAGGGTGACTATGTTACCATATCCCTTGTTTACCCTATGTTAGGCACTTTGTTAGAGCAGCTGTCGTCACACAGGCCCGTTTCATTGCAAGATGAGCGGAGGGATATGGACTTGTACACCATCGAAGCGGAGGACATGGAGCCTCATATGGCGGAGGCAAGGGAGAGTCTGCGGGCCGGAATCATTGAGCGTTTTTTCACGAACATAAGGGAGAACGATTACATCAAGATAGGGATCGCGACATTGCTGGACATTCGGTGAGTACCTTGTAATGGTTGTGTGTGCATGTGTTTAAATTTTGCACATTTGTTTCTATTATATACCTGATAAATATATTAAATGTTGATAAATAGATGTGATTGTATCTGAGCGTCTTTGTGTGTGTGTGTTATGCATGTGTTTGTGTTTATCTGCTTGTGTGTGTGTAGGCTTGTATGTGCATCTACTTCTGAATGTGTGTGTATGTGTGTGTGGTGTTCGTTTGTGTACCTATTTTGTATGCTCTCTACGTGTTTCTGTGTGTGTGTGTGTATGCAAATTTACTTGTGCATTTGCTATGTTAACTAAAAATGTGAATTGTGCAGGTTTAAGAATCTGGACTTCAATGGCATTCGCCCAGACTTTGCGCCTACAATTTTGGCGGCTGCAAGAAGAGAATTTGGAGAGCAGTGGCGCACAGAGCCGGAAGAGAGCGAGGCAGAAGGCGGTGCCTATCCAGCTGCAGAGATTGGCAAGCAATTGATGTCGTCGAAGAGTAAGTCTTTCACTGCATTCCTTTCCGGGGATTTGACTGGGCGTGTGACGCCCTCTACAGCCAAGCACGTGGAAAAGGATGACTTAGAGCGTTACCTTGAGCTGCCCCAAGAAACGGACAAGGACATTTGTGTGTTGACATGGTGGAAAACACATGCAGCTCTGTACCCCGACTTGGCTTTAATGGCGCGGCAGTACTTATCTATGCCTGCTACCTCTGCTGCATGCGAGCGTTTGTTCAACAAAGCGGGGCGAATGCATGACGCGTTCAAGAAGAACACCAAGGAAGATAGCCTAGAGGATGCCTTGTTAGTCTCATGTAATTGTTGAATTATGTATGCGCGAGGAATATGGTTGTCACAAGTCTATATAAACTGTAAGAAATGGTTGTCTTAAACCTGTTTTCATCCATATTTTGTGCATTTAATGTTCATTTGGTGGACTCGCACTGGCCATGCGATAAACCATTTGGCATTACTTGTCACATCATATGTGAAAAATGGTACTGCATCGGAACCTGTTTCCCTGTGATGGCAAGTGTCTTTTTTGAGCCGGAGGGCTATAAACTCACATACGTTGCTTGTGGCACTTGCCGGAGGGACCAAAAGCTTTGCTAAATTGTATGGGATAGACTGTAAAGTACTAAATATGTTTGCAGCGGGCAGAAAGTATGGGAAGTGAATTGTACGTATCTACTGTATGGGATCCAAGCATAAGCAGGCGCATAGAACTAATAGAGATGTAAAAATTCAAATTGCAATACAAACTTCCCCCAAAATGCGCAATTTGTATCAATTTGCATGAGTACTTCGAGTACTTGTTGGAATCGCGAACCCAACGAATCCAACGGAACCAAAAAATTTAGAAGTACTCATGTACTCGGTTCCGGAATCAAAAACACAGGTACTCGCTGGATCCGAACCCTAGAATCACAGGTAATCGCTGGATCCGGACCCTAGAATCACAGGTAATCGCGGGGTCCGAACCCTAGGTTCAGTAGGTAATCGCGGGGTCCGGACCCTAGAATCACTGGTAATCGCGGGGTCCGAACCCTAGAATCACAGGTAATCGCGGGGTCCGAACCCAAGGTTCAGTAGGTAATCGCGGGGTCCGAACCCTAGAATCACAGGTAATCGCGGGATCCGGATCCCTTTTTTAGAGGTACTCACTAGTTCCGGATCCTAAAAAATCAAGTACTCATGGATCCGAACCCAACAAAAAAATGGCGGATCCAGTCCCTGATAGCGCCTCGGCGCTCGCACTTGTCGACTCGCCTCAACACTCACGGACACCTCCGATAAGAGTTATGTTGTTGTTCCCTTTCGTCGTTTTCTTGGTGATGTGCGTCGTGAGTTCATTGTCGTAGTTTGATACATAAGTGGTATGTGGCCACATATGTCAACTATGCTTTTTCGGTGAGCCGGTAAAGCGCACGCCTAATACGTATAAGGTCGCGGGTTCGATACCCGGTGAGTCCGATCATTGTATGTAGGCGTGTCACGGCCTGAGAAGAATCCCCACCTTCCACATTGGTTTCGGAGCCGGGCTGCGGTCCGGGGAGAGTCCGGAGGGGGCCGTGGTAGTGTCGTAGTTTGATACACAAGTGATATGTGGCCACATATGTCAACTATGCTTTTTCGGTGAGCCGGTAAAGCGCACGCCTAATATGTAGAAGAAGGTCGCGGGTTCGATACCCGGTGAGTCCGAACATTGTATGTAGGCGTGTCACGGCCTAAGAAGAACCCCCACCTTCCACATCATGCAACGTATTTCTTTGGTTCTTCATGGCACGCTTGGTACCTATATTCGTGACGCCTTGCATGAGGGTGGTGCAAGTGCTGTTGCTTGCCTTCCTGCTCCGCGGGTTTAGGCTTGTTTGCCCTCCCCCCCCCCCTTTCTTCTTAAAAAAATTTTCTTACAAGAAAAAGCAGTGGAGGCCACCAAGCAAGAAAAAGAAAGAAACCCCCCCTTTCTCGTTGGTGGTTTCCACTGCTTTCTTTGTAACTAAGTATTGGTTAGCTTGGGAAAGAAATTCAAGCCAGCAGTCAGGTAGCGGCCTACCAGTACGATAAAAAGCAGTGGAAAATGGATTACAAGAAGAATACCCGTACGATTGTACAGCAATCATCCAGCTTGGATGATCGATGCGGTTTTATATATTAGTTACCTGTACAGGTACTTCGGTTGCCGCGGCCGGAGTACGGCGGCGATCTGCTCACTTACTTACTCGGCATGCGCGTGACATCAGCATCAGCAGTGCTGCGGAAACCTCTCACCGACAACCGGAACAGCCTCCCCTCCCCTGGCGTCCTCCTTCTTGACATCCGACCGACTGTTTGTGACAATCTAATATAAAAGTAAATGTTCTCAACATTCCAACGAGTATAGTTCTTAGTCCAGTTAGGCGTTGGGTAGCTATTCACTTCGTACGACCTGATTACAGCTGCGGCAGGGGAATAATAATAATAATATATTATTATTTTATTTAGGTCGGGACGCGGCAACCCAGGCAGTCGCAGCGAGGGTTGATTGGTAAGAGGGTGGTCTAGCTGCATGTCGGACCTGTCTCGTGGCATGTCTGGACTTTCCGTGGGGTCAGGCGACATGGAACGGCTAAGGCAGGAGAACAGGGATCTCAAGCGGCAGCTCGGCGGCGGTGGCGTCAAGCCGAGCCTGGCGATCCCGTGGGAGGACATTGACCTCGGTGACCAGATCAGCGGCGGGGGCTTCTCGGTTGTGTATAGGTGCCTATGCCCCGAACCCCCTCGAGCTCCACGTTACCACCACACACGGCTGTCTGGCTAACCAATTTTGCTCGGATATGGCCGCGCTCGCCCCCGATACGTTGATGGCATTGTGTTTGTTTCCGGCTGACGCGGCTTACCCTCTCCGCGCAGAGGGTATTGGCTGAGGACGCCAGTGGCCATCAAACGCTGGTTCGACCCAGAAATGACGGATAAACTGCTGCAGGAGTTTCGTGAGGAGGTGATGACTCTGCAGGTATGCCGGGTATTCTCTGCAACAGCCCACCACTGAATATCAAGGAAGCCCATGCACTTTCATTGGCATTTGCCATTCTTTCCTTTCTTTTGGATTGTGCCAATGAGATTTCATCATTGTGAGAAGGGAGGGGGGGGGGCATTTACTTCGAATAGATGGCGATGAATGGCGGGAAGGACGTGTTTTGGGCAGCGCTGCATTGTGCTGAAATGTAGCATTCCTTTGCCTGGCATTCAGGAGCTGTCACACCCCAACATTGTGCAGCTGATGGGCGTCTGTTCCAAACCACCAAACTTGGCAATGGTCACCGAGTACCTCCCTCACTCCCTCTTCCACGTGCTGCACAACACCAACATTGAAGTCGACCGCAAGCGCGTCATCTCTCTGGCCAAGGTGCGACCTCCCTCTCCCCCTTCTCACGCATCCTCTACATTCATTACTGTTCGACTTCATGGGCTGACCTCTCCGTGCACTCACAGGACATCTGCTGCGCCTTCATTTACCTTCACTCGCGCTCGCCCCCCGTCATCCACCGCGACATCAAACCGGCCAACTTTCTGTTGGATCGCGCATGGAAGCTGAAGGCACGCGCCTGCCCCCACAGCCCATGCACTAACCCCCAGCTCTTCTGTCAGCCACTGATGCGCTGATCTGCTCCACTTTATGCCGATTGTAGCTGTGTGACTTTGGGCTTGCGTCCCAAAACGCGCGCCAAGCGGGAGCAGGGACGCCGGCTTACATGGTGGGCGTCCTCAGGGCTGATCCCTGCCATTTGTGGTTGCCTCTCTGTAGCGAATGTGGGGGGTGGGCACGAGGCGTCGGTGGCTGACTCGCTGATGGGGGCGGTGCGTTGACTGATGCGCAGGCGCCTGAGCTGCTCGCTGGGACTGGATTCAACGAAAAGGTGGATGTGTACGCGTTTGGTGTGTGCCTGTGGGAGATGCTGGCGCGGCTGCTGCCCTTTGCGGAGACGCCACCCGGGCAGCTGAAGGAGAAGATCATCGCGGGCGGGCGACCGGAAATCCCGCTGTCATGCCCGAAGGCTATGGCAAATTTGATCAAGGTAGGGCTTACATGCTCGCCAAGTACCCACCCCCCTTAAAATCACACACATACACACACATAACCACGAACATACACACACACTCTCTCTCACTCACGCACACACCGAGCCACGCACGCACACACACACACACACACACTCGCGTGCACAGCCTCTTCACCAAGTGGTTTTCGTGCCGCTAACTAAATTTTAATCAACGGGTGTGCCGCTATGATTGTAACTTCATCGGTGCACATACCTGTTGGCATCTAAGGATGTTGCCGATTTGTATGTGTGGGTGAGCGGCTTTCTTGTGTGCTGTGTCGGTGCTTTCAGGACTGCTGGCAGCAGGAGGCATCACTGCGCCCCTCCTTCCCCAAGATTCACAACATCCTTTCAGACATGCAGTGAGGCGGGTTTGGTGCTAGAGGTTTCGCTGCATTGTGCCTATTTATTGGAGTGACCTTTGATTAATAAAAAAACATTTAGCTGTGGAGGTACTCTGTCACTGATGCCCACCGCATCTTCACACTGGCCTGCGCTCCCCCTTTCACTCTGCATCCCATACCGCGTCCATCATTTGGCAGGCATACGCACAGATAAGAAAAGGAGGGAGGTGTGCATGGGTTGCTGCTTACGGTTGTGAAGAGCGAGTTGGTTGGCTGGTCAGTGTCGAAGGATGGGAGAAAAGGTTGCCTTTTAGTGGGGCTGTTTCAATCGGAGAAGTCGAGTGCAATGGAAGCGAGCCGGATGCCAGAGTGCATCCCCTTTGGGCCCGGCCATGGTAGCTGCTTGAAGGAGACGGTATAGGCCACCAACAGACGGCACCCGACTTGGAGCATTGTTGGGTAGTGGAAGCGGTGGCCGGGCTTGGTGGAGGTTTCCAAACTGGCGAGCATGCGCCACGTCACTCCACGGTCGCGCGACAAGGCGACTGTGAGGTACGACCGCACGCCATCCGTGTTGGCTCTCGACTCGTGGTTGTTGTATGCCAGGACCAGCGCGCCGTTGGAGAGCACCAGCGCGTGAAGCTTGCTGTTGTTGCTGGGTAGGCGGGTGCGGAGGGGTTGGCTCCACGTGGCACCATCGTCGGAGCTGCGAGCGGTGTAGATGAATCCAACTTCGGTGCGGAACAGCTGGAGCAGGTCCCCATTGTCCAATGCCACGATGGTGCCCTCGATCAACCAGGTGTGTGGCTTTCTCAACTGTATCACAGGGCTAGACAATGTCCAAGTCGCGTCACCCCCTGCTGGATCCGGATGCACCTACGATACCGCGATGCAGCATTGAAAGAAGAGTCAATGCCAGACGGGATGATGGATGGGGAGGGGATGTCGTGGAGGGGTTAGGTGCGGGGTGCTCGCTGTGATACCAACCTGCATGGAGTAGGCCGCTGCATCCTGATAGCTCTTGCCCTTGGCGCACTCACTTCCCCGTGGAAGCTCTGCCCACACTGGCAACACCATGGAGCCGTTGGGCTGCACCACCGGCGGGTTGGCCGTCACCCACGGAATGTCTGACGAGTTGGTCTGTCGATGCAGGACCACCGGCTTGCTCCAGCTCCGCCCGTCCGTGGTGGTGATGTAGCGCACGTCACCCCCTGGAGACCAGTTCCCCTTACCACCTGTTTTACTGCAGATGAAGCTGTGGCTGTAGAACAACCACACCTGTTTGCCGTCAGAGTGTCGCACCAACGAGGGGCCCCATAAAGGACTGCCGTGCTTTTTCCCGCTAAGGTTAAGCTCGTGCGGCGTCGACCAGCTTCGTCCATTGTCAGCTGAGAGTGACGTCCACAGGCGCTGTGCCGTTTCGCCCTCCCTGCTCGTAGCGCCCTGCCACGCAGCGACCAGTGTTCCGTCGCCTAGCTGCGCGAGTGACGGCATGTGACTGTTACGCCATTCCTTCGTCGTCTTCATCAAATAGCCCACGTCCCGGCATACCCCAGCTACCGCCCCCGCCTCCTGCGCTGCCGCATAACTGACCCCCGTACCCTGGGATGGCGCCCTGCAGCTGTCGAGTTGTACCCAGGCGCGTTCGCCGCCGCATGATTCCGGGTGCTTATAGTCGACGGCGTTCGGCCCAAGTCCCTTGTCGACCGTACTCCCGTACACTTTCGTACCTATCAACGGATACCCGTCCCGACCGCGTGTCGTGCTGACGTCGGGTGTTTTTACTTTGCGAGCCGGTAGCGCAGCTTGCGCGGCTTGACGGTGCCAGCTCTGGTGCATTGCTCGAATTTCGTGAGCATTATCGACAATTTTCGGGGCTGTGTTGGCGCCAGGTGCTGAGCCTGCCAGGCCAATCGCCTGTTGGGTTTGCGGCCGTGCGACGCCCCGCTTCGTCCCGAATAGCTTGGTCCGCGGTTGCCGAGGGTCTGCCCGGGTGCAGTAAACAAGGAACAATACAAGGTACCATCTTACTATCACGGAGCAAAACTTCCGAAGCAGTGGCATCTCATTGGGACTCTAAGTGCTTTTGTGACCCCCGCTGCAGGCACGTACCCAAGGAATGGACGGCAGCCGCCCTGCGCGGGTCTCCTCGTCCCCGCATCATCAACCCCCGTAGTGGCAAAGCAGCCCCATATCTCGTGCCGAGGCGGGGGCGGCGGCAAAAAAACAAAAAAACACGAAAAACAGCAGAAGAGACAGACTCGTCTTCACTCGGCACTCTTTTTGTAATCCATCCATCTCCTTTCCACTCTGCACCGGAACTACAACAGTACTGTACCTGTACCTGGTACTCCGGTAGATCAGAAAAATCAATGTAAAGGTACAGGTACATTAAAATTCAAAAACTCTGAATACTATATTTGGGATAATATAATTGTCGCCGAAAAAGCGTGAATAATAGAACAATACGCGATACTAATCAAACCTTGTTAACGATAAAGACTGAATAAGGGAAATGCATTATATGTAGATGATAATGTTGGTAATAGATGTGCCTGGGTTGTTTTCCCTTGAAATTAGTTCACGCGTATTCTATATACTGATGAATTGTTATATACAGGAATACAAAAGATGCATGCAGAATGGTGACAGGTGAATGCGGCTTGTCAACATGTGAGTGAAGAGCGTTGTGAAGCCTGTAAAGGACTATGGACCCTTGCAAGTTCATAATGCATCAACACTGGAGACCCCGGTGGAGAGAAGTTTGTCATGCCACGAGGGCAAGACGGAGCTTAAAAATAATTGTTGTTAATTGACAAATCATTCGATGAACAATGGCGTTATGATGGCACATCTTTGGAAAATAATATCTTGGCTGCGAAGACTCAAGTGACAACGCACGTCACCGCAGCTTGAGCGCCCTTCCCCTCTCCTCGTGTCAGATGATTTAGAGCTGACAAGGGTTGCAAAAAGAATGGCAAGCTGCACCAAACATGCCCAGTCCCACACATATGCTGGAGAGCGTTGATGTGACAGGACAAAGCTCACTCATGTTTCAGAGTGCCTTCTGTGTCCCGACTCTACACTGTCCATCTCGATGCCACACCCCATTCAGTTACGCGGTTAAGCATCAGTCCCTGCTATTGTGTCTCTTCCCATCGGCCAAACCTCCGACGGAGGATGTCCGCTGCCGAAGCGTACACACTTTTTGCTGCCGCCTCCTCTATTCCTCAACCAAGTTGACACAAACACACAGTCACGTCAATCGTAAGCGCGCATTCAGTTCACAGGGATCCGAGGTTGGGAGAGGTCCACTGGCAACGGCATACCTCGTCGCATACGAGCCGCCTCCGCTTGTAAGTCATCCACAACAGACTGCACCGTTCGAATGGAGATACCTACGTTTTGCGAAATTCAACGAGCAGCATAGCTTATCAGCACACACACTTTCACACACACATACACACACTTTCACACACACACACACACACACTTTCATGGGATGATATCTCCTGTGTGTGGCTGGAGCTATGCTGTGTATATGTGTGTGTGTGTGTGGGCAGCTGTGTGTGTGTGTGTATGTGTGTGTGTGTGACTGTATGTGCGAGTGAGTGTGTGTGTGTGTGTGTGTGTGTGACTGTATGTGCGAGTGAGACAAAGAACGAGAGAAAATGCGTGTGTGGGAGTGTGTGTATGTGAGAGAGAGAAAGAGATTTTATGTGTGTATGTGTGTGTGGTTGTTCGTTTGAGAGGGAGAGAGAGCGACTGCGTGTGTGTGTGTGTGTGTGTGTGTGTGTGTGTGTGTGTGTGTGTGTGTGTGTGTGAGAGAGAGACTGTCTGTGAATAAAGGATGGAGAGAGCGAGAGACAGAGATGGTACATGTGAACAGCTTTGTGTGCGAGTGCAGGTGTTGGGTGTGTATATTCGGGTGTGTATGTGTGTGTGTGTGTGTGTGAGTGACAGAGCGATTGCGTATGTATGTGTGTGTATGCGAGCGAAGAAGAGGGAGAGATAACATGCTTGTGTGTATAAGGGAGACAGGGAGCGATAGAGAGTTGGAACATGTAAACAGCTATGTGTATGTGTGTGTATGTGTGTGTGTGTTAGGGAGAGAGAGAGAGAGAGAGAGAGAGAGAGAGAGAGAGAGAGAGAGAGAACGCGAGCGATTGCGTGTGTGTGTGTGTGTGTGTGTGTGTGTGTGTGTGTGTGTGTGTGTGTGTGTGTGTGTGTGTGAGAAGTGAAGAGAGACTGCGCGTACGTGTGTGTGTCTGAGAGAGGGAGAGAGAGCAAGAGGCAGAGAGACGCGTTAGTGGGAGACTGTTCATATAAGAGAGGGAGAGATAATGTGTGTGTGTGTGTGTGTGTATGTGTGTGTGTGTGTGTGTGTGTGTGTGTGGGATAGTGAGGGAGAGAGAGGGACAGCGTCGTCGTCGTTGTGCGTGTGTGTGATAGTGAGGGAGAGAGAGGGAAAGCGTTGTCTTCGTCGTGTGTGTGTGTGTGTGTGTGTGTGTGTGTGTGTGTGTTTGCACATGTTTGGACAGACATATCATACGCGCACCTCGCAAGAGGCGATCGAGCGGTGGTGGCGCATGTGCGGGGGCCACCGACTGTGTGAGCGATACAACTGTGGCATGAGGGTGAGGGTGAAATGGATGTGGCATAGACAGCGCAGATCGCAGCCCATTGGCCATCACGCCCTGGACCGCAGCCCATGGTGCGTTGGGGTGACGCTCTGTCGACTGTGCCCCTCCACCCACTCGATGCATCGCCGTCTGGTAGGCTCGATTGCTGTAAGGCTCCAATTTCCACGACCCCTCAAAGTCCCGCATGACGCCCCGCTTCGCCAGCCTAAAATTTAACTATCGCAGGAACACCGCGCCCATATGTGGGTCCGTGCAAGCTGGAAGGTAGGGTGAGGGGTGCTTCATGCGGATATTACTGCGAAATGGCAGTGTGTGGCACTGATCGGATAAGGAATGGTGCGATATGGTTGAGGTGTGAGAGTGATTGGGAGCTGAGTGGCATCGCCAAAGGGATGGGTCTCACGCACCGTACATGCCTTGGGGTCCTCCTCCACAATAAGGTGCGTGTTTATGAGGCCTCTGCGTCACGTAGAGCACAGGAACAAAGGCATCAACGCGTCCGTGAAAGATTGCCATAATGAATCAATGACAACCGACTAACGGAACAAACGAGTTTTGACCAGCGCCGTTGATTGAGATAAGTACAGCGACATGTCGTGGGTCACGTCACGTCACGTTTGGCAACCATGTATGCCTGTTCCAACTGAGATAGGCGCTGTATCGCTACCTGAACATGAGCAGCTGCCAGTGCGACACTTGCACCACCTCGACTGTCCGCTTGTGCCCTTCTGTCTTTATCACTCGACGACTCGTTTTGCCCTGTCGAGCAACCACGAGACGACGGAAACCTGAGCCCGCGTGGATTGAGCCGTCGAGCCGTGTGGCACCCCCGTATCCTCCTCGTCCCTTGCAGCGACTAGCCATAGATAAAAATCTAGCGAGTGACAGCGCCTTGTGACTTTCGACAACAACGACCCCTCCCGTCACCTCGCCGCCCCCTTGTTTGTCCCGACAACGGCGGCCGCGCGTACCTTTATGCTCCGGAAAACTCGTTCGTTGTCGGGGTCGACCAGGATGTCGAATATTTGCCGAGGCGACAGCTCCACCTTGGCCACCAGTTCCACCTTGAGTAGGAAGCCAGCGGGCTGAGTCACCGCCACCAAAGTCGACCCATCTCGAAGCATCTCCCGTCTCGGCGTGTCGACCGTTTGATGAGAGGCACCCGCGCCGCCCATCGCGCTTGACCCACAGCCGGCCCGCCCTGGGGATTCAGATGCCTGTGCCTCTTCGTTGGCCCGCACTCTTTCCAGCCCTCACACGATACGCGGCAGCTGCCTGTAGTAGACGCTCGTTGCGGCGGTGGCTGAGTTGCCACTTGGCTTAGACCACGGATAGGACTGAGGTATCGCTCGCTGACGTGTCGTTCGCCGTCATAGATATCCGTGGCAAGTACCATGCTGACGCAACGCAAAGGTGTACGGTATACTGCTTGTCTACTTTGCTGCTTGTATCACTACGCACGTACCGTACAGTAATACGGATGGTGGCTAAGTTCATCTAAGAACCGGCCTCACACGAGCGTCGCCTACCCGGGAGCATGATCGATGATGAGTTGAGGTTTGTTTCGAACTTCTGCTCTCAGTCATGCTTGCAAAACGCCGCCTGTAGAGGGTGCCGGTGCGGGTTCCCTGCCAGTCCCATATCCCGGGGGCGCAAAAAAAAAAAAGAAAAAAAAGAGAACCGGCCTTAAACTGTTTGAGAGGTAAAAGCGAAAAACTAAGTATGACAGGTAAAGCAAAAAGTTTCTTATAAGAAAAAGCAGTGGATGCCACCAAGCAAAAAGAAGAAAAGAGGAAAAAACCTAAGCCCGAGGAACAGGAAGGCATGCCACAGCATTAGCACTGCCCTCCTGAAAAGCGTCGCGGAGATAGGAACCCAGAGTGCCATGAAGAGCAGCAAAAATACGTTGCATGAATTCACGTCGCACATCCCCCGCATGAGAGGTAAAGTGTGTAGGCGCATTGGGGACGCGTTTAAAGTCCGCCATCACCAGTCGATGTCTTCCCCCCGCACAGTTGCAAACCGGTTGCTCGGCTCTTATAGCACGAGTTCACGCGACCTATGTTCAGTCTTGACTCTTAACAATAAGTACACCGCCCGTCAAGTCGGCATCGTTCGGACAGGCATGCCGCTAGTGCGTCACCGTCAACGCCATGCAAACCAGGTACGTTCTAACGAGAAACATCCGGCAGATCTATTACATTTCCAGATGATAAGGATTTAAGCGGCGTAGCACCGGCGTTACTGCGACGATGCGGCTTAATTATTAACGAAAATCCCCCAAAATTGGATACTGGAATTTGTTTACAACAATACTATAGCTAACGGGACTAGTTGCTGTCTCTCGCCCCCCTTGATTATACCCCCTTCATGAGGAGTGTTGCGCTAAGGGTAAGACCGGAAACTCTTCGACCAGGTACACATGGCGACACGCACCAATGTAACACGTGCCGCTTCTCCCCGGGGGTTATTATATAGTAATCAATAAACAATTATTGACACACCCCCCGCCCAAGCAATATAATAACAAGACTATAACTTTCGAAAAAGAAAGAGGCATATATAAATCCACTTGTCTAAAATGCAAAATGGATATGTCGCTAGACTTTCACGTTCTCGGCATGCTCCCGCCGAGACGAGGCACCGGCTAGCCGAGGCCGATCAACAGTCGAGTCGTATGTAGGCGAGCTTGATACTACTTCTACGCCACTCCGGTCGCGCCGGAGAAGAGAGGCGGAGAAAGTAAGGATGGCAGAAAACCCCTCTTCGCGTAGTCGGTCGTCGATCACGCCGTTATTCTGATCACCTCGTGTGTAGTCGTCGCCGCTCCCCCCCGGCGTAACGATCCTCCGTGTCGAGGTCCCCCGCCACCTCCATGGCTAGTGGGGGGACCAAGACACCTAGACACGGAAGGCTAGCGCTTTTACCTCCGCGCCGTAGTGTTTCATCCCTCATATCCCTCGGCTTGCAATGTCTAGTACCCGGCTCAAGTGGGGACCGTTGCCGCGTGCCCGTAACACCCCTTAGGGGCCGCCGCCGGTGCGCCACCGGCGGGCGCCAACAACAAATACACAATACATCAACAATGGTCAAGATATTGTCGAAGAAACACAACATAAACGTGCGCAAATTCCCGCCGGGATTTCGCCAAAAGGAACATGCCTACTTATATGCTTCACTAGCTACCTGATTGCCGCCACGTACACTCCACGCTCATGCCTAGACAAAAGCGTTTGTTATCCATAACGATAATAAGAAAATTATGGCAAGGAAAGACACTCCGCAGAGCAAAAAGAGCATGCAAGGCAATCCACGGTGGCATGCGATCCAAGCACGGCGTTATTTTGCGTGTAACAAACATGCACACCGAGAGAAGCTTCAAGCCTCACGGCCAAATGTAACCCTTCACTCGCAGCAATATGGGTGGTCCATTCCCTCAAGAACGTCGAGGTGTGTCCTCCGAGTGTGGGGATCATAGTGTGTCCACAAACTAACGGAGTGAAGAGTGTGTCAGCACGACTTTGCACTCCGTATGTCTTGATAAGCCCTACCTCCTCCGGATAACACTACTTGTTCGAGCGAATTATCTCAGCGCGGCGAAGACCGACCACAAGAAAAAAGAGTGTAGTAACACCGGACAAGCCGTAAACAACGGCACGAACAATAAATAGTTTCGAGCCTTGGTTGATATATAATTGATAGTTCGACCCCCACGTATCTTTGGCTATCACTGCGTTGGAGAGTTCAACGAACACTATGGAGTTTGTGAGAACCACGATGCTCACCGCAGTAAGAGCGGTAGTTACCGCAACGATGTACTCCACAAGGACAGTGAGCAGCCAATACATGTAGCGGGTGCATCAAGCGTCTCCCCCGTCTCGGGCCAATTGGACTGCAAATGCGGCTGCCCACGACTCATCGGGCATGTGTGTACTTGCCGACTTGAAGGCATCTCGTACATTTATGTTGGACTGGTAGGTGGCAAGATAAACGTATAATGTTTGGGATGCTTGGTTTGCATTGAATTTGGGTTGGCGTTTGGCCGAAGGAACGCCTGTGCAAGCACGGTACCGTAGGTTTCCATTACTTGCGGGGCTTTAATCGAGCTCCCCTAAACAAGTTGTTGTATGTGGATTCGGAGCGAGAAAAGCAAGAGCACATTATGGTAAAGACGTACGGTAAAACGGATGGACTTTGGGCGGCCACGAGTGTAAACAACGAACGAATGGACACTCGGAGAAATTAGCGAAGCGAAGCAAGTTTGCGCGGCACGCGTTCGGTGATGTTGGCTTATCCATCATTGCCGTTGAGAAGAAGCATGCATGTGTCTTGCGAGAATTCCACGAGAGCTCTACGGGCCTCTAAACTGTATCACCTTCTTGTCCCATGGACGAATGCTAACAGTGTAGCTCGGAAAAAAATGAATAAATGATAAATATTTCGTTGGAGCTTTGGGAATTATTACTAATGAATGTTGACATAGAGAAAGGGATTATACCTCTTGATAGTGTGGCTCAATGAAAGCCGGCGGCCCAATCCGCTTCCGACTTAATACCTAAACCGTAAAGCTTTATACCCTTTGGGGAGTGTCGTGTCGGTAGAATGTGATTATTGTCCCCAATTCGCAACCCCACGTCAACGCGTGGTCGACCCAAACCCTCATCATTCACCAAGGTGGGGAAAATTTCCATGTGACAATTACCAAGATGACTTATTGTCCTCACCGTCATCTTGTTGTTGATGTGACGGTTACAAGTGCTCGCACGAACACCAATGTTCCTCGCATATGTTCTCGTCTCCCACTCCCTGGCAGTCTTGCATTGGGAGCTCAACATGGCAAACTTGATGCGGACCTCCGGACTTATGTTGTGCTTGGCACGCCTTCGGTTTAGTCGGTCCATGACTACTATCCCTTCGCTACGGAGGATGGGGGCCGGTTGGCGCCCATGGCTGATGAGTTGGTTTATCGCCGGGCTATTTTGGTGGCAGTTCGTCGCTTCCTTGGCATGGGTGTTGCTTACTCTCGCTCTTTGCGCTATGACAATTACATCCGTATGCATCATTTCGTTCGTCGAATTACTTATGTCCCCTATCGGCGTTTTTTGGAGGATGTGCGACGTGAATTCATGCAACGTCTTTTTCTTGCTCTTTATGGTACTTTGGGTTCCTATCTCCGCGACGCTTTGCATGAGGGCAGTGCTGATGCTATGGCATGCCTTCATGTTCCTCGGGCTTAGGTTTTTTCCTCTTTTCTTCTTTTTGCTTGGTGGCCGCCACTGTTTTTTATTGTAAGAATTTGGCAATAACATTTCCATGCAAGCTCAGAAGAACCACACCGGGCACCATAAATAAACCCGCCCAACAATTCGCACATGTACTAATGATAAGGGCAAAAGAAGTTGCCACATGACAAGCAAGCTCACAAACATCCGCAAAAGGCTCTCACGCACCAAGGATGCAATGTTCGAAACGACGACATGCGAAGTGTGATGATGTGTGATATGGTGCTATGTTTGACCCTGGCCGGCAAGTAAATGAAGGAAGAGTCGAATGACGAAACCAAAGTGCGCGTAATGGGGGCACTCGCATGCGGCGAGCTTTTTGCACACCATGTGTGGTCAATTTCATTTTGTAGGATGAGCAATAAACCTCGCTTGGCCTCTCTCAGAGCTCAAGAGACCTTTCGAGCAACGATATACGCCCGACGTTACGCCGCCGACAGTGTCGCCTCGCCAGCAGGTGCAGGAGTGTCGCTGCAATTCGTCGCGACGCGACCGTCGAAATATCGATTCCAGGTGCACGCCGTAAATACAACACAGGATGAGGATAGCGCTCGAGGAGAGAAAAAGATGAGCAGCGGATCTTGGAACGAACGGGTTGAAGGCGGTGGGGAGCGGCAACGGTGGAGCTTAAGGAGCGACGGCCTTCCGTCAGTTTTTCGACGACATAGCAAAGGACGAGACAGTAGCGGAGCGTCCTTCGCAAGAAAAATAATCGTCACCCGGGTTTGCTGCTTGAATAACGTGTGTCAGTGAAAACTGAAGGTTAACAAACATTGGGGTTACCATAAATCCCTTGAGTCCACCGTTTGTCGCGGCTTTTACAACGGTGCACAACGAGTTGAGACATGAACCGGGGAAGAACACCGGGTGAGGCATGAAGGTCGACGTTCCGTCGCATGGTTGAGAAAGGGGGTGCGAGTGTGCTTCGGGAGAGAGGGTGTTAGGGTATGGAGGTTAGGGTTTTCGTGGTGACGCCCATCTCCACCTGCTGCACCACGCCCGCGATAAGGTAGGCGCCAAACTCGGGCGTGAACAGCGCGGCGAAGGCCAGGAGGCCACCCATGAAGAGGAAGAGGGTGAGGACGGTGGCGAGGACGACGACGCAGAGGCATGCGGCGCTGAGCTTGGAGAGTTGGCACCAGGGGAGGCAGACGCGGACGAGGAGGAGGGAGGAGAGGCCGCAGGAGCAGAAGCATGTCCACACGCTGCAGCCCAGCATCACCGCCGCGTTCACCACCGGCACCGTCACCTTCCACACCGCCTCGTTGGTCGGAACGCCGCGCGTGCGGCGGATGGCCTGCGGGCTGGTGGGCGGCGTCATGCGCTCCGGCAGCGCGGAGTAGGGGAAGCCGGGGGTGGCGTACAGCAGCGACAGCGGTTGCTTCGAGTGCAGCTCGTCCACCTGTGGCGGGGCCGGGAGCGGAAAGCAGAAGCAGCAGTCGTTGCGAAAGGTGGGTCGACGTAAGGTGGGGCCAACATGAAAACACGATCGAAGGGAGCCAAAAGAAGCCGAAGTTCAATCCATTGATTACTCTGCAAAAAACTATTAAGTAAATATTGAGAAACGAATTAAAATGGCGTCGATGGAAATGTTTCAAAACCAAGTAACGACCAACTGTCGCCTTGGTAACTCTGCCCAACAGCCCCCTTGCCCGCACACCCGCTCAAACAGTCCACGAATAATCCGCTCAGCGAAGCAGACAGTCACAAACTGCGCCGATGCTTATCGCCTAAACACGCCACAGCCGGAAACAAAGCGACAACACATTCCAAAATAATGCGAAAATTTCGTCGACAAACAAACGTTCATAGGAATTGCTATGCGCATGGAAAAAAACTTGGCCCATAAAGGTCAAAATTTCACCGCCTCACCGGTAAACACATAACATACTAACTCCGCGACAAATTGAGACCGAATAACAAACTCCGAGCCACTCCTCTCCCTGTTAACCCCCCCCCCTCATCGCACGCAAAAACGCACACCAGCTTGGGCGCACACACGTAGCTGCACAGGCATTCACACCCATTCACTGACACAGACACACAGATGAATACACAGATGAATACATGTGTACCAAAAGAGTCTCACACACACACACACACACACACACACACATAGTTACAAACAAATGTACATAACATTGACACACACACACACACTCACAAAAACATCAAACTCTTACAAACGCAGGCACGCAGGTCATCCGTCCCAACCTCTGCACTGATTATAACAACACTGACAAAAGATATTGCGTACGAACTTCGGACCAAACGTGCCTCGGCCCCTCTTCATTGCGCTCCAAATATCCCCGAGGCACATTCAAACTGATGACATGTCTGGAGGTGGTCACAAGGGGGGCGGGGGGGAGGGGGGCTACCGTGGCAACGCGCTTGGCGTAGGTGTGGCTGAGGTGCGTGTGCCCCTGTAGCATTAGGGTCAGCATGGCGGGCCCACCCAGCGCCTCGCGCAGCGCCTTGCACTCGCGCAGGGTGGAGCTCTCCCACAGGCACGCCAGCCCCTCGCGCGCCAGTTTGTGCAGCGACGCGCGAACCGCGCTGCGCTGCAGCCAAAACTGTGCGCCCTTACCAAACGCGGCGTTGGAGGCGAGGTAAGCCGCAAACTTCACCTTCTCCACACCTGACGCAGACAACACACGTTGAAACTGATTGCGACGGCAACAACGAGAAGTAATGTGGTGTTCAAATGTTTGAAAGGGGTTACTTAAAAAGACAAAGAAAATTAGTGTATACGCGATGATGAATATGCTCAACGGTTACAAACAAATGACGTTTCGAGGATTAAGAGTGAGTCGGATGAAGTGGGGTTGAAATTGCAAAACATGAGTTACATTAGTACCTCAGTGCCTATCATTTGAAACCCAGGCTTTCCTGTTTCACTGTCTGTGAAAGGTTACGAGTGGAAATGTTCGGTTTCTGAGGTGACGAACGGCTGAGGGGGGCAGACAGGGCCGTTACAGGCGCTGCCCTTCGCACCGCAGTCACAAGCTTAGAGGAAAACGACACAAACCGCCCCCATGCACTGATTTCGTCGTCAACCTTCGCCAGCCTGCACCTCACTGTCGACACCCATTCACACGGGGAGGGAGGGAGGGAGGGAGGGAGGGAGGGTTTCTGTCTGCCTGCCACTGCCAACCCTCAGTTCAAACTCAACAGTCACATCGACCAAGAATAGAGGAACACGAAACTCGTACATGCAAAGCAGCGCGCCCGTCACTCCACAGTCCCAAACTCCAAACCTTTAATCTTAATATGCACAGTTGTGAGGAAAGTACAATATTCCCATTATAAATATAAATGTAACAGTCAAATTAGCATAAACGCACTCGATGCGCATAATCAACGCAAAAACTCAAATGGATGTCGTGAAACCAGACATGACACAATCATCAAACGAGGTGCCCGGCCTAAGTGCTGCATACTAAGTTTCCTAGCTAGATGGTATATGTATATGCCAGCATGCCTTTAGACAGCAGCCGGGGAATAGCTGGTAGTTGTTGTAAATCGCTTATATTTTCATTTAATATGGGGGCAACATGCATCATTTTGTGCTAAGACGCCAACAAGACATGCCAACTGCGATGGCTTGACTGTTTCAGCCCCGCTCTCCTCCTCCACTCATATTCCTCACCTTCCAGGGCGGCCAACACGCCGCGGTCCCGCAGCAGCCGCAGCATCTCCACCCCCATGTTGCCGTTGTAGCCCAGCTCCAACTGGCTGAAGGGCGTCACCGCTTCGAAGTGCTCCAGGAAGCGCGCAAACATGACGGTGACGCCGCCGATGTGGCACACCACGCCGGGCAGCTCCGCCACGGGCGTCACATCCGCCAGCAACTGCAGCAGCAGCGCCTGCTCGCGCCGCGGCAGCACCCGGCGCCCGTTGAGCAGCCTGTCCGCCCAGGCTTTGGTCACCACCAGCGGTTTCTGCAACCCGCAGAGAGAGTAAGTCAGCAATTTTAGGGAGCAAAAAAATTGTACACTCAAGACTGTTTTTTTCACAAAACGTGTAGCAAAGAGTAAACGCTTATCTGGGGTTAAATGAAATAAGCAGGAAACCGGTGGCCTAACTTTTAAAAATTCTAGGCTAACAAACAACAAAAACCCTCAAACACATGCACATCGACGCCTCGTCAAAAGTTGCGGCCGTTTGGTCCATTGACCACATATTCATAGGGCTGGACAGCGGGTCAGGAGGTTGTCGAAGGTGGGCGCTCACGTTTCGATGTTCTAGGCTCTCGATTCGCTTTGCAACCTTTCGGCTCAGCTGCTCGCGCGCCTGGATCTCTTCCAACAGCTGCTGCGCCGCAAAGCCGCGCCCCGTCTGGCTGAGGTATCCCAGCGACACGGCGGGCACGTGGCCGTAGGCGAAGCCGAGCGGGAACATGTCGGGGTGGGCGTTCACGAGGCGGGTCAGAGCGTCGCAACAGGCGGTGCTGCAGTCCGGCTCCTGCGCGCACATTCATACACCGACAGTGCGGATCAGCCGCCGCAACCCTTCGAGGAACGACACACGAAGAGAGGCAACGCGAAATAGAGTGATGGCGGGGATTCGCAACTCCAACTGCATGCTTTGGTTGCAGCGGAGAATAGTTTGAGGTGGTCAGACGTCTTATCTGGGAATTTACTTAATCACTGTGTTACAATTACCAAGTCATTACACGCAGTGTGAAATGACGAGGTGTAGCAATCAGGAATTTGAATTTATAATCGGTGTAGGCGCTAAATCAATGCGTTCGTTGTTTAACACGACTGGAGCATAACACTGCCAAAAGAAAACAATACGAGTATCCATGCACGAGAAACAAAAACAAGACTAACTGTTGCATTTTCGTTGCTAGACTTGAATGCATGTATCATTGGTCGCATTCAAAGTTACACCTGCAAATCAATGATTGGCTTGAATTATTGCCCCTCAAAAGACCCAACACACTCGTCAGCTCAACAAATATGTTCAGTCAGCCCGACTGTGGACTGAGCGTGTGTGTGTTTCAATGTTTGAGCTAGAGAGAGAAAGAGAGAGAGAGAGAGAGAGAGAGAGAGAGAGAGAGAGAGAGAGAGATAGATAGAGAGAGTGTGTGTGAAGTAGAGTGTGTGGGCGTACGTGTGTGGGCGTGTTTCAATATCAGAGCTAGAGCGTGCGTGTGTGCGTGCGTATGTGTGTTATACATGTGTGTGTGCCTCTGTGTGAGTGTGTGTGTGTGTTGCGTTTGAGTGTGTGTGTGTTTGATTGTGTGTCATATATGTGTGAGTGGTGGGGTGGGGGTGTATGTGTATCGTCGTGTGAGTGCGTGAGTGTGTGTGTGTGTGTGTGTGTGTGTGCGTGTACGTATGTGTGTGTGGATCCGTGCGTGGGTGGGAGGGTAGATGGAAATGGGTGGATATGTGATTGTGCATGTGTGTGTGTATGTGTGTGTGTGTGTGTGTGTGTGTGTGTGTGTGTGTGTGCGCGCGCGCGCACGCGCGTTACGAAGGCGATAGGTGCTGAGGGGACACCGGCGAGGGTGGGGGAGGGGCGACCTGTATGTAGATACCGCCCACGACGCCGTAGAGGGTGACGAGTGCCTGGTAGCGCGTCCAAGTGACGGGGTCCACTAGACTTGGCAGCGCCTCCCCGGTGTAGCTCTGTTGTCAAAAGGGAAGGGAGTATCAGGCAACAGTATCAGCGCACACCTCAAATTCGGAAATATGGGGAAATATGCAGAGAAAGACGGGGGGGGGAGAAGGGGGAGTGACCTTGTGGGAGGAGGTTTCGTAGTGGCCGAGGGTGGACGGGTTTTCGTAGATGTCGATGAGGAAGGAGGCGCCGTTGAAGAGGACCTGCTGTCCGGGGTGCAAGCGGCCGTCGTCGCAGGCATTCTCCAGCCCGGAGAGACCGTGGAAGAACAGGACGGTGGGCAGTGCAGGCGGGAGCTGCGCGGGCACGAAGCTGCACACCGCCTGCGTGCTGATGCCAAGGGCGGAGAGGGAGCCGACAAAGGCGGCGATGTCGGTGGCGGTGGAGTAGGCGGACTTGACGTCCAGGAAGAGGCCGCCAGGGTGGGACAGCAGCGCCATGCAGGTCTGCAACCACCGTGAGAAGCAACAGCGAGTTCAACAGCGCCTCAAGCATCCATCGTCTTGATTGGTCGCGTGGTTTTGGAAAAAGCTTGAAACCCTAGAGAACGGATCGTGATGCACCACTGAAGATGACGAAACACACGAGAGATGGATAGGACGGAGGGGAGTGGAATGTCGGAGTTTCCGGTGCGCATGGGATCAGAGAAAAGGAAAGAAATGAGGAAGGGAGTTAAAGAAAGAGAGAAGACACAGAGTTCGGGGTGGAGCGGGGGCAAGGGGAAAGAGTGTCCCTTCAGCTGGCAAAGGGTGATATGGGCAAGACAGAGAGAGTGAGAGAGTGAGGTGGGAGGGAGGAAGAGATGGAGGAGGAGAATTAGCGGCGTTAGTTGGAGAGGCGGGTTGGAGGGGAGGGCTGTCGAGGGGGAGGAGAGGAGGAAGTCTGCATGAAAGGCGAGAGCGCATACTACTGAAATGTAGATGGAGGTGAAGCTTGTGGTTGCGCGCGCGCGCGCGCGCGTGTGTGTGTGTGTGTGTGTGTGTGTGTGTGTGTGTGTGTGTGTGTGTGTGTGTGTGTGTGCGTGAGAAGGGGGGGGGGGGGGGAGGGGGCTGTGGTAGGCCTGGATGATGAGAAGGCTATATCAAAACAAGCACAAAGTCCAGATCAGTCAGCTCGAGCTCGAGTGGTTGGGAAAGAGGCGAGGGGGTGCGGATGTAGAGGTGAGAAAACACAACCAAACACGACACGGACGGTCAGCGACCCTCATACAAGAAAGCCACAAGCCCAGAGAACTAAAACAAATCAGTAATCGGGCAGCGAGCGTGGACAGGAGACCCCAAAATATGTGGTGTGAGGGCGGGGAACGGATCTCACGGGAGACGCAGCTTGTGTGGACGTCTATTCATTCACTCACTTGTTAACTCTTATTTGAATTGAATGGGGGGACAGACGGAGGTGGGGAGGGGAGAGGAGGGGGAGGGGGGGAAGGGAGGCGCACCGCAGCCACGTGATGCTCCAATCCTAGCTCCGACCGCCACACTTCCACCGCAGCCACCCCCTCCAGCTTCACCCTCACCCTCAACCCCGCCCGCCCCAGCTCCCAACGCCCAGCCCACTCCCCCCCAACCACACCCCTGCCCCCAACCGACCCCCCATCACCCCCCACAACCGCCTCCTCCACACCCACCTCCACACTCCCTAGCGGCTGCCACCCCCGCTTCCTCCCGCCACGGCACTTCACCACCACCTTGAGCCGCGCGGAGGGGAGGCTGGCGGGGGAGAGCGGCCACAGGGTGAGCGGCTGCCCCCACACCCCGCCTGCTCCCTCACCCACAACCCCAGCGCGCTCCACCGGCGGCAGCTCCCAATCATTGCCCACTACGGACAGCGTCACCGCCACCGCGCCACCCTCCCCCAGCTCCCGCACCGCCTCACCATCCGCGCCCTCCACCCACACCGACAGCCGAGCGGAGCGGTGCGTCTGCAGCAGCGCGCCGTCCACCGGCAGCGGCTTGCCCGGGTCGCCGTTGGCCGCCTCGTTCACCGCCTCACCTAACAGACGCAGCCACTGCGGCGGAGGCAGCCCCTGCGTTCGAATGTGCCTCTGCAGACCGACATTCACGGACCACCGTCCTCAGTGGCGGGGAGTGTCTCGCTGATGCCCTACCCCTCAACTGTTACCGCCTCTATACACGATGACTAAGAAGACATTCGCTCTGCGCAACATGCGGGATGTGTGTTGGGTGAGACGTGTTGAGTGGGATGTGTTGTGGGTGGGATGGGGAAGGAACAGGGGAATGAGGGGAATGAGGAAAGGAGGGAAAAGAGGGGCAGAGGTGGTGCTTGGAGAGGGGCAAGTAAGTCGCTGTTGATTGATGGGGAATACATTTGGTTTGTAGATAACTTATGATGCAACTAAAACATGCATCCAGTCAGTTGGTGATTAAATAATGTCTAGAGTGAGTAACGCATCCATGGATTGGCCGAAAATCAACTTCTTTATTAGCTGATTTACAACTGCATTGATCGACCCATGCACTCACGTATGATCCACCCATAAAGCTATAGACTGACTCACTGCCCCCTTTCTGAGGAACCGAGGTAGAAGGGGGGCAGGACTGGCAAGGAGAGGGTGAGCCTCGCTTGATTGTCAGAACAATAGCATA
>JAPMLY010000195.1:0-65000 GCA_026401115.1 Tetraselmis chui | reverse complement strand
AACTTCAGGTCGAAGAAAGGACGCGAGAGGCCGGCCGACCCGCCCCCCGCTCCCCGCCCCCCACCGCCGCCTACGTCCACCTCCCCTTTTGCAAGCGAAAGTGCCTCTACTGTGACTTTCCAGTAAAGGTGTTCCCCTTCCCCCACTCAGCCATCGTCTCGCTCGTGCGCCTCAATGCTTGTTCTGTAGTTTAGATCGGTCTCTACCAGCCCGGAGAAGCTGTGAGGCGGTGCGCTGACGTCTTTCGACGCAGGCGGTGGGTGACAGCGGGCGGGCGGTGGTGAAGGACTCTATGGAGACCTATGTGGAGTGGGTGTGCCGGGAGATACACGCGACGGCGGTGCCGGAGGGTCAGCAGCCACTGCAAACGGCGTTTTTCGGCGGCGGGGTAAGCAACGGCACACGGCCTGCCCCTCAGTCACCCGCAGCAAACTGTCCCTTGTGACTTCATCCAGGCGCCGCGCATGCACCGCGCATTTTGTGCCCTGGCGCTGTCATGAGCGGAGGACTGATAGGAACTGGACGCATTTGTGTGGGCTCTGTGGGGAGGCTATTCACTGTTCAGACGCCGTCGCTGGTGCCCGCTTCCATGCTGGCACGCATCATGGAGACGATGGACCGCCGCTTTGGGATCGCGACTGGCGCAGAGATTTCGATGGAGGCGAGCCCCTGCCGCCGCCACTACTCACATGACTGCTGTGCGCAGCACTGTGCTTGCTTGACTGTAGTTATGTTGTTCCGTGGCTAATAGGCTGCATGGGTGGGCGGGCTGGCGGCAGATTGACCCGGGCACCTTCACCGCGGCCAGTCTGAGGGAATACCGCGCGTTGGGGGTGACGCGCTTCAGTGTCGGCATCCAATCGTTCCAGCAGGTGGGAGCTATTAGCAAATTCAACCACATCATACAGAGTAGCTTGGTTGTGGAGAGACCGGACTAGCTACCTGGCCGTAGTGTAGATTTTTGAGGGGTTGCATGGGCTTTGTCATGTCACGTTCACATCACATTGCATTAATATTTTGCATTGCTTCACATAACATTGCGGTTTCACAGTATATGGAATAAATAGTATGGCGTGACAGTGCAACAGAATATTACGTGGTTGGACGTGCCACCTCTGATGACATGTTTATATGTGATTTGGGATGTGCAAGGAGCTGTTAGTGGGCATCGGACGGTCGCACGGCATTGAGGATGTGCGGACCGCGCTGCGCGACATCGAGGATGTCTCCCCTCCCTCCTGGAGCCTGGACCTCATGTCTGGCCTCCCCCACCTCACGATGCCCAAGTGGGAGGCGTCGCTGGCAGAGACCATCGCGGCGCGGCCCCCTCATGTGTCAGTGTACGACCTACAGGTACCACCTCCCTCCTCCTTTCTTTTCAAGTCAACCCATTCACGTGCTCCTCACACCCAAAGAAAGGTCTCGGTGTGGTCGAGAGGTAAGGGAGGGCACCGTGGCTGGTGGTGGACAGGTGGAAGAGGGGACGCCATTCGCGAGGATGTACACACCCGCGGAAGCTCCCCTCCCAGCTGAAGGAATGGCCGCAGGTGCTCCCCTCCCACTCCCCCCACCACACTGGCTCTGTATAACCCATCACTTACACAATCACATTCATGCATCCGCGCCTGAGACCTGTGAGTTACGTGTGGACAGGGCGAGAGACTATCATGCTACCCTCCTCACCCTGACTTCCCTTCTGTTGCCAGACATGTATGCCACCGCCTCCCGCATCCTCACCGAAGCCGGTTACGAGCACTACGAGCTCAGCAACTACGCGTTGCCCGGCCACCGCTGCGCCCACAATATGGTTTACTGGAGCGGGGCGGAGTTTCATGCGTTTGGGCTGGGCGCCGCTTCGTACCTCGCGGGCCGCCGCTTCTCGCGCCCCCGCCAAATGAAGGCCTACTAGTAACCCACCCACCCCCTCTCTGCCCATATCACCCCTCGTTACCTGCCTTCATTGAGTGAGACTGAGGGGCCGGCAGAGGCGCTGCTGCTGTGATGGTACTGATGGTAGTGGTGGTGGATGTTCAGTGCGTGGGTTGGGGAGCTGGAGCAGAGTGGTGAGGGGGTTGCGGGGAAGAGTGAGCCCGTGGAGTCGGCAGAAGACCGGCTGTTGGACATGGTCATGCTGCGCCTGCGGCTGCGGGATGGGCTGGACCTGCAGCGCGTGGCGGAGGAGTTTGGGGAGGACGCAGCGGATGGGGTTGCGGCCAGTGTGCAGGGGTATGTGGGCCGCGGGCTGGTGGAGGTCGTGGCCTCGGGTGAGGCAGATGTCACGCGACGTCCGGTGATCAGGCTGGCTGACCCGGCGGGGCTGTTGGTGTCCAACGACATCATCTCGGAGATATTCTCAGTGGTTGGGAGCGATTAGTTGCAAGGAAGGGCGGGAGTTTGGAAGGGCCTGCCTCACATCGCCGTGCCCTTTGGCTGACATCCCTTCCAAGCGGATTGTTGAAGCTGGGAAATATTTCATATGAATTTAATTTGAAAGCTCCCACTGTCTTTCTGCTGTGTTTTGGAAAACACCAAGCTGCATGCAATTATAGATCACTGAGGCCTATCTGTGAATGGACGTGCAGATGCGTTGTTTTAATGTAGACTGCCGGGAAAAACGAGGCTGCATCTCGCCTAGCTCGCGTAACTCCTGAATTTTGAAAAACGAAGGATTTACGGTGACCATTTTATATATCTTCTTTTAGGAGGGTGAGGATTCATCTTGGACAGATAGATATTATTAATCCATAATTTAGAGTGCGTGTACCCTTCTAAATTGTGGATATCTCAACCTCAGAAGCCTAAGTACTTCAGTTATCTGTGCCAGGTAATTGTCGCCGGAAATTAATTTCAACATGAGGGGAAATTTTCGATAACTCAGTCTGTCCAATTTTCTATTTCTCCCATGTCCGCATGCCTTTGGTGTTGCCTGTCATTCTCAACATATTACAAAGCAAGCAATAGAACCCACCAACAAGGTAAAAGAAAAGGAGAGAAAGAAGCTTAAGCCCGCGGAGCAGGTAGGCGCGCAACAACAACTACACTACCCTCTTGCAAAGCATCACGAAGATAACAACCGAGCGTACCATGATGAACCACAGAAAGACGTTGCATGAACTCGTGACGCACGTCCCCCAAAAAATCGATGGAAGCGGACATATGGAGACAACACTGCAAATTCATTCTTGCGGGTGTAACATTAAGACTGCAGAGAGCGAGCGTCCGCCGCACCCAAGCTTGGGAGATGCCGAACATCCACCAACATGGCCAAGCGAACAATCAACCCAACCCCATAGGAGCTTACCAATTCCCGTTCTCAAGATGAGCAAAGGGGCAATAGGCATGAACATACTGAGTGGACGGCGTGCCAAGGAAGGACGAAGTGCATATATCGACATCAAGCTTAGCTTGTTGAGCCCTGAGCGCAAGCTTGACGATAAGCGGAAGTGGAGCCCCCACAGCTAGAACATTGGAATTCGTTCGCGCACGAGTGCCCGTAACGTCTACAACCATGTGCTCGTGCGGGGTCGCAAAATCCAACCACACAACATTCTCAAGATAATCTCCACATGCCCCTTACCGGCTTCGGCGAACCTCCGAACGCAAATCCCTCCCTATAACCACCCCCGCCTCGGCCATGAACTCCTCCAAAATTTATGAACAATGCGAAATTGAAATTTAAATTGTATTACAACAATATTGGAAAAATGGACCGACTGCTGTCTAATATTAGGTGTGCCTAGCGATAGAGGGTAGCGGTAGAGTAGTAAATGGTCGTCATTGCCGGAATGCTAAAATCTCAAAGGCCGCGGTAGTACGGACATTGTTCAAAACCCTCAATACTTTGTTTTCCGGCGGCGGCCGAGCCTAAGGATCGCCGCCGTCAAACCTCGCCGCTCATCCCGTCGCGACACTCTTCCTCGCTACTCATGTCGAGATGTCCCCCCTTGGGTCGGCTCGACGTCAGCATACTAGTCGACGAGTAGCGAGCGCCCTTACTTGTTGGCGGTTGCTTACTTGTTGTCCGCCGCCAACTCCAACACTCCCAACCCACCTTTCATCCGTCCGTACCCTCCTCGCCAAAAAATATTGCACAGATACATGCCCCTCAAAATGGGACGGTATGTGAGAGCATTTAGCCGCGAAAAAATATATCGGATAGACCGAGCGGGAGATCTTCGCGTTGGTAGTGTGCAAATAATATGTTTAAAAGCCCTCCGTACCGAGGCTTCCCGACATGTGGTGATCGCGCGGATCGCAAGTGCCAAATTCACTCCGCCTAGCCCTCAACCGTGCTAACCGTGGCACGGTAAGAGGGTTGCTAGCGCCCACCACGAGGAGGTAGGGGTGAGTGCCGACGGGCATGTGAGCACACTCCCCTCCGGGCCCGCTGCATCTCGAATTGCTTCGATCAAGGTGTGTGACATTACTTTTACTGTCGCTCAACACGATTTTTCCCTTACATTCCACGTTGTACGACATTTGCATGCTGTGGGCATTGTGTTGGGTTTCCCATGGTTGGACGATGAGCAAGCGACACTTAGATTCGGTACCGAGTGTGTTTATGCATTGATGGATGGAACTGTCGTTGAGACTCAAGTGGTGGTTCGACGACCCGAGTGTTTACTTATGCCGTCAACTAAGGTCCAAAGACTCATGCGGAAGTCAACAAGAGCTAAGGGACGGACTGCGGAGTTTTTCGCCGTTCATTTGGCGGTACATGGACAACATAATTATGTATTGGTGATAAACTCAACGACCCGGATCGAGAGGATTTTCGGACGATGTTGTTTGATGACTTCCCATAGCTACTTCAACAGGTCGACTCACCACATGTTAGTTGACCTTGGAAACATCCAATCGGTACCGCTAGTCCAATGCGGCGTCAAAGGCTTAACCGCTTCTTGCCTCATCGCTTGCTGAGAAAGAGGAGTTAAATCGACAATTAAAGGACGCATTAGATGCTAGATTGGCTCGGCATCGTCGCAGCGAATTTGGATCGCCGATTTTGTTTGTATGGAAGGTATACGGGTCTCTTCGCATGTGCATTGACTACCGGGGCATGACCGATGTTACTCGGAAGGATGCATGCCCATCACTTATTGTAGATGACACCGTGGATGAGTGAGAGGAGGCAAATTTCTACACTCTACACTTTGGATTAGGCGTCAGGATTTTGGCAAGGTCGTGTACGGGAGGAGGACGTCCACAAGACTGTATTTCAAACTCCGGGTGGATTAATGGAAGGGTGGCCATGCCTTTTGGATTGTGCAGTACTCGAGCAAATTTTCAGCGCATGATGAACAAGAATTTCTACAAGTTCTTTACGGTTTACCTCGACAATTGAAATTGAAATTGTTTACAACATGTACCGTATGCGCCGGTTTACAACAATTACCGTATGCGCCGGTTGTTGTCTTTGGGCCCTCCCAACTATGCCATCTAGGAGACTCACAAGTCAGGGCTAGACCGTTAACCACATAAATCCAGCCTCTCCAAGGGTGTTCGGGGGTTTTACTCCCCCCCCGGGGAGTGTGCGATGCGGGGTGATGGCGGCGTGCAATCAGGGGCGTGCGAAGGTGCAGTGTGCGGGGGCGCGGCGAGAGGTCGTGCGGGATTTGATGCGGTATACAAGTAGGAAATGATGTAGCCATTGAACAGTGTGCGCGTGGAGTTGTGCAAGGATGCGAGACGTGTCGAGTCGTGCTTTGGAGATGAGTTTGTCATGAGGGTCGGTGCGGAGGGTGAGTAGAGAGGTGAGACTTGCGATGGTGGATGAGTGCGGTGTACCCGTGCGGCTCATGACGATGCGGAGGATGTCGACTTCGGTACCTGGCCAGTGGCTGCGGATGGCATTTGCGAGGGGTGTGTACTTGGCACGAATCAATTGGGCCGTTTGGGAGAGGTTGTGGGCCGTGCAGTACTTCCACTCCCCTATCTGAATCTTTTTAATTGATGAGTATCGGCGGCGACCGTTTGTGTGACCGCCGAATCGAGGTTCGAGGAGGCGGATGAAGTCGGGTTTGTGCGCCGGGGGTCGTAGCGCGGGGGGGGGGAGAATCTCAGGGGGGGGATGGCGGGGCACGAGGTTAGGGAGTCGGGCGAGAGACCTTCGTCATCAGCAACAAGGCGGGTGGGCGTGTGAGTGGGGTGAGGGGGGTGACAGTCAAGAGGGGTGTGGGTGGGTGTTGGGGAAGCGAATGATTTGATGGGTTTGTCACCGAAGTCTACAAGGATGGTCTCCCATCGTCCGCCGTTGTGGCGTTCCGTGAGGAAGAGTAGGAGTTGCAGCGCGCTGTTGTGGAGGTCCTATCTTAGCCCAGACATGGTGGGGCAATTACCGGCCATGTGGCCGTTGCTAGTGAATTGGCCACACATGGGGCAGCGCAAGGTGGGGTTGTGTGTGAGGAGGCGGGTATTATGGACTCCCCACATTAATTCTTGCTTGTGGGTGAATTGGATGTTGGTGAGTGTAGTGTGTTTTTTGTGGAAAGAGAAGTCGGCGCCGTCCTCCGCGGCGCGGGCGAGGAGGGCACCGTGTTTGAATGTTTGTGAGAGGGGTGTGTGAGTGTGTTTGATGCTGTGGGTGTGAGCGTCAGTTTTGAGCTTTGCGTATCTGTAAGGTGTGGGTTCCCCTAGGGTTTGTGGGATGAGGGTGTATGGCCAAGTCCTGTGGCCTATCGACACGTCTAAACCTGTGGTGTATGTTGTGTCGGGTGGGTGTCCGTTTCCAACTTGGTTAGCTAGTGTGTCTGCGAAGTCGTTTCCTTGTGAGTGGTTGTGTGCTTTGATTTTGCCGAGGTGTGTGCGGATGCCTGCGTCGCAGCGGGTTTTGAGGGTGTGTGAGATGGAGAGGAGCGTTTCGCGGTGGATGTTGTGTGCGTAAGCGGATGGGCAGTTCAAGTTGCCGTGTATGAGGCGGAGGGAGCACGCACTGTATGTAAGGAGGTGGGTGTGGCCTAGTTGGAGGCCTATGTATATGCCTGCTAATTCAGCGCGGTTGATGGTGTGAGAGGGAGGGGTAGAGTTCACCAGAACTTTGATGCGGGTGTCCGAGGCGGGGTGGGTGGCGGCCGCTCCGAGGGGGGAGGTGCCTCCCTTCTTGGAGCCGTATGTGTATACCAAGTCCTGCCAGTTCCATGCAAGATCTCCTCTGTTGGGGGAGTGTGTTAGTTTCGTACGTTCCGGGAGGGGATAAGTAAGGGGGTGGGAGGGGTTTGGGAGGAGATGGTATATGCCTGCCGAGTGGGGTGTGTTGGTGTCGAAGAGGTTTGGAGGTGGGATGGTGATGGTGGGGTTGGGGAGGTGTGTGTTGTATATGGCCTCGAGTGTGTTGTGGAGGGCGGTCATGGCTGTGTGTGAGGGTAAGGCGGAGAGTGCGAAGGGGTTGGCGACTAGGTAGATGTCGACCATCAAGCGTGTGCCGAATAAGGTGGGGGTGCGGATGCTTGTGTGTTGGTCGGGGGGTAGGAAGAGTGTATAGGTGGTGGGTGTATGGGGAGTCGATGTATTTGGAATGTCGGTACGGTGTGTGTTCCCATCGGGGGAGTATGAGGACGGTGGCGCTGGGTGTGTGCGAGGCTGTGGAGTGGGCGCTAGTGATTGCGTGTTCCATGGCTCGGCGCATGCATTCGTAATCGTATTCCGGGTTGGCGATGTTTGTGCCGTGCCAAGTATGTGGGGCGTTGCTGCCACTGGATGAGAAGACTATGTCTTCAGGGTATAGTGAATGGTAGGTGTGAGAGTGGCGTGATTTGTTAAGGGGGCCTGAATAGAGTTCTGTCTGGGTGTGAAATGTGTTCATGTCTTGCGGAGTGCTGTGAGTAGGTCCTCTCTAGTAGCCCATCTGTTGCGTATGGTGGTGGCAGGTGTGGGTGAGTGGAGTTCTGAACGGGAGCCTAGGCGAGTGATGAGGTGGTAGACCTCCTCTTCGAACGAGTGTTGCGTGAGGTCGGGGTGAAAGAGGTGAAATAGGTGTCGGACGCGGGGGTCGTCGAGGGTTGCCTCGACAAATGTTGCATTTACAGCCGTACGCTTGAGGAGCATATGCAACATATGCGTCTTGTTTTACAACGTTTCGAGGAGGAAGGTCGTAAACTCAGTCTTAAGAACTATTTCTCTGGGCTGCAAGAGCTGAAATATCTTGGGTACACTGTTTCCGGTGGAAAGCTCTCCGTCTCGACAAAAAAAATTCGAAGCCGTCACAGAGTGGCTAGTGCCTAAGACAAAGAGCAAGGTTCGCAGTTTTGTTCAATTTTGCAATTTTTACGCGAAGTTCATTCATCGCTTCATTGATTTGTCGGCGCCATCAACTGACTCGTTAAAGAAGGCTAAGCCGCAACGGATTGTGATGACGCATACATGCATGGAAGCCTTTGACTCTCTCAAGCTACGATTGATTTCCGTGCTATATCTTGTTCTTCCGGAGGTCAGCTCGAATCGACTTTAACAGTGGCTACACATGCTTCGTCAGTGAGAATAGCAGTTGCCTTACAAGAAGATCATGGAGGAGGTCTTCAACCAATCTTAATGGGTGCGTAGACTAGAGGAGTGATGAACGTGGTAACTCTTACCTAGCTTACGACTTAAAAGCTTTAACTGTCTGTGAAGCCGTGAAGCACCGGAGATGTTACCTTTAAGGTTTTTCCAAGTTCATGGTGGTCTCGGACCACGACACACTGCGACATCTGCTCAGACTATCGAATGGTAGGTTGTCCAAACGGCAAGCATGTTACGTGCGCGATTTACAACCGTTTACATGAGCGATGACTCCGGCCTAACTTTTGTTTAAGTTACACGACAATGGATTTTCATACATGTCACCGTGGCTACGCGAGTACGCTAGCTAAGGCACTGGACATGTTTTGGTGGCGTCGCATTCGACAAGACGTCAATGACTACTTTCACAAATGTGTTGTTTGTCATCGTGCTAAAGAGCGAGCCCTCGTTCATTACTTCTTCCCTCTAGACCATGGCACACAATTGGACGTAATTTTCTATCTCATTTGCATGTTAGTGCAGGTTTCGACAATGTCTTGGTGGTAGTGTTCATTCATGTACACACGGAATGGCATGAAGGGGGTTAGAACCGCTGCTTCCCGGAACGGAGTTGTACGCCTTATCCAAGTACCGCCAAAAATCGGTACCCGATAGGAACATATTGTGCATATGAACCCATCGCATCGCATCGCGAATGAGCTGCGAACACCTATAGGTGGAGGGGCAGGACTCCCCCGGAGTCTAGCGTACATATGTGTCCATTAGTAGCCTTACGGAGGGATCTGTAAACACTCCCCCTTAGTGAACATCATCCCATGAACTCCGGCCGGTGCCCTAGTAAACCCCGCAATTAACGCGGAGGGCCCATAACATGTTAATCCATGTACACACGGAATGGCATGAAGGGGGTTAGAACCGCCGCTTCCCGGAACGGAGTTGTACGCCTTATCCAAGTACCGCCAAAAGTCGGTACCCGATAGGAACATATTGTGCATATGAACCCATCGCATCGCATCGCAAATGAGCTGCGAACACCTATAGCGAACACCTATAGGTGGAGGGCCAGGACTCCCCCGGAGTCTAGCGTACATATGTGTCCATTAGTAGGTGTGAGAGTGGAGTGACTTGTTAAGGGGGCCTTGTTAGCACTAGCATCCCGTTGCATAGTACTTATGTACAAGGTAGCTATTTGTCATTCTAGTGCTTAGTGTTATGCTATTAGCGGTACTCTATTCCCTATTAGTGGCGGTCGGCCGGCCTTGCCGGTGCCTTCGTCGGCCGCCATCTCTCTCCTCTCACTTCTCTAGTCACCACAGCCGGCCCCCCTTGTGGGGCCGGCACGACCTCCGTGTAACTATCCGTTCCCAGCTCTAACATGTTATGGGCCCTCCACCAAGTTACACTAGAGAAGAGCGTGTGTAAAGCCCTCGGCGCCACGCTAGTCCTACCTACTCCCACGTAAAAAAGAGTAGAGCGTGTGTAAAGCGCTCGGAGCCACGCTAGTAATTCATCGTCCCATCGACCCCACGCTTCGCCTTCGAGCTGGTTGTCCGCGACTGTCCTACCATCTCCCACGTAAAAAGGAGAAGAGCGTGTGTAAAGCGCCCGGCGCCACGTTCGCCCCACCCATCTTTCTGTCTCACCTAGCCTTCAGCCTACCGATGCTCTCGACCGGATCTGGTTTTTCAGACCGACCCGCGAAAAATTCGGCCCGTGCGTACTTTAATTAGTACTGTTATTGTTTTTTCCCGAGGCAATGCCGCAACGCTCACCTTACTTAGCGAGGAGCTTAACTTTCCCACGGCGAAAAGGGGGAGTCAACAGGAGCGCCCGTCTATGTTTTTTGCGTGCCTACACGCTCCTAACGGCCTTGTTGGCTGTGCTTCTTCCTCGCCGGTCGCTCTCATGCGTCGGCTAATTCCCCCGTGGACAGTTTTTCCCGCTACATGTGAGAATAGTACATTACGCAGTACATTTGGAACTGCTTCATATCGACAACTCGCCGGTAGCGGCACGTTCTTGTGAGCGCATGTCGCTACACCTACCCGGCCGGAGACACACGCTACAAGCACTACACCTTCTACCAAGATGACACCTTCCTCAACGCAAGCTAGGACGACGTCAAGACCTCGGCTACCTTGAGGGGGGGTGTTAGCACTAGCATCCCGTTGCATAGTACTTATGTACAAGGTAGCTATTTGTCATTCTAGTACTTAGTGTTATGCTATTAGCGGTACTCTATTCCCTATTAGTGGCGGTCGGCCGGCCTTGCCGGTGCCTTCGCTGGCCGCCATCTCTCTCCTCTCACTTCTCTAGTCACCACAGCCGGCCCCCCTTGTGGGGCCGGCACGACCTCCGTGTAGCTATCCGTTCCCAACTCTAACAGGCCTGAATAGAGTTCTGTGTGGGTGTGAAATATGTTGCGGAGTGATGTGAGTAGGTCCTCTCTAGTAGCCCATCTGTTGCGTGTGGTGGTGCCATGTGTGGGTGAGTGGAGTTCTGAATGGGAGCCAAGGGAGTAGTCGACCAATTAACGCGAATGGCTTACTTTTCCCTTTGTACATAGGAGATTTCAACAAAGGAAATTGCTAACGTCTTGTTACAAGGTGTGTATCGTTTACATGGCCTTCCGCGTGTGGTAGCGATAGAGACCCACGTTTTATCAATGCACTTTGGCGGACCCTTTGGAGACGCTTATGAAAATGGAAATAATTTACAATACCATCAAACACGACCGGTTGATGTCTAACGGCCATCAACTGCTCAGCCATTTGGGACACATACTAAGGGCAAAGATTAGGCCAGGCTTTCTTCGACTATGTACACCTATCGACACACCTATTTGCAATTTGTGCCGACGTTCTTGGGAGGTTAAAAATTGCAAAGAACCGTTGTAATTGCCACAGTCCCCCCGCTTAAGTAGTAACAGCAAAAATACTTTCGTAATCAAGAAAGGCAGACATGAAATTAAATCCACTTGTCAAGAAATGCAAAATGAAACTGCTGCTCGACCTTCACGATGCACGGCTCGCTCCCACCGAATCGGGTTACCGACCGGCAGAGGCCGATCGGCGTTCGAGAGGGGCGACGGGCCAACCTAATCTAGCTCTAGCGTGACTTCGGTCTTACCGGAGGCGGGAAGAAAAAGGCTAGCGAGAAAACCTCCTCGCCTAGTCGCTCGTCGATCCCGTCGTCGCATCCCATAAGCCCCGTTCCAAGGTCGTTGTTTCTCTTCATGTCGCGACTTTATTTCCTCCTAGTCGAGGTCCCCCATCACCTCGAGGGCAGGTGGAGGCGACCGAGACAGCCACATATAAAAAGCTAGCGCTCCTACCGCCGTGCTGAAAAGTTTTCCCCGCAATTTCCCCGGCTGTTTTTGTGGTTGTACTCGGGTACCAGTTGGGAAACCAACCAACGATTGTACCCTATCCTACCGTTCGCGCGTCCGTCGAGCACTCTTGTTTCGAGTGCGAGCCTCCGCGCTTATATGGGCTCGCACATTCTAATATTAGGTGTGCCTAGCGATAGTGGGTAGCGGTAGAGTATTGCATGGTCGCCATGGCCGGATCCAAAAAGGCCACGGGGGTGCGGAAATTATTCAAACCCTACTGTGTACCTGGTTTTCCGGCGGCGACTCATCATGATGAACGCTAGACCTCGCCGCTCCTCTCGTCGCGACGTTCCTCTTACTACTAGTGTAGTGCTGCCCCCCCCCCCCCCTTGGGCCGGCTCGACAATGACATGCTTTTCGACGAGTTGCGAGCGCCCTTCCCCGGCTCTGCTTCCCGGCTTTTCGCCGCCAACTCTTTCACCCTTAACAACCCTTAACAGCCGCTGACCCGTCCGAACCCTCCTCACCAAAAAATAATTCACATAATATACATGCCCCATCCTTCCAAATGGAACGGTATTTGAGGAGTATTCAGTCGTGAAGAAAACATTTTGGATGGGCCGAACGGGATATCTTGGCGCCTGTAGTAGCCGAATAAATGACATATTAAAAGCCCTCCGCACCGAAGCTTCCCGACAACTGCGGATCGCGTGGATCGCAGCTGCTGGTTTTCACATCTCCTAGCCCCCAACCGTGCTAGCCATGGCACGGCTATAGGGTTACCACGGCCCACCACGACGATGTGGGGGTGGGTGATGACGGGCATGCGAGCCCCCCCCCCCCCCCCCCCCCCCCCCCCCCCCGGGGCCGCCGCCGCTGCGCCGGCGGCGGGCGCCGGAGATGCTTATTAAGAACTAAGTAAGCTCAGCATGTCTTCAAGTTGATATCCGGAAACCGATGGTTTAAGTAAACGGGTTAACTTTACTTTTTATCAACTTATGCGAGTGTTTACTTGTTACGACGGAAGTGATTGCATAAATTGGTTTCCACAAGTGGAATTCACCTACAATGCTAGTCGAGCGCTGGGAATTAAACACACCCCGTTTGAGGCGATCTATGGCTTCTCTAATGAAAAACTACCGGACTTATTGTTGCCGCCCATGCGACCCTCAATTCCAGTTTCCGTAACTACCCTAGGGCGTTTACAATATTTACTTGAGGTGCACGAATAATATACGCATGTGTTACGATTTCACAAAGATGGGATACGAGCTCGTTCAAAGTAGTCGTCGACTACTCCCCAATTCCAACGAGGTGACAAGGTTTCGGTAATTATAAAGGGCCTCTTTCTACGTGGTCAAATTAACCGAAAGCATATAAAGTCATACAATTGGGACCCTTTACGGTGTTTGAGAAGATTGGAGCGAACAATCACATATTGGAGCTATCCTCCATATTTTGTTCGCCTACACCCGGTGTTTCATGTCCGCAATCTTCGTCCATGTCGTGCTACGTTACGTTGGATAGTTCATATTATTACGATTGGTGAAGATGACGACAAGTACGACGTTGCTTCTCACATCTTTGTTATCAAGATCGACGACATGGTTCCCAAACGCTGTGGGAAGTACATGCTCTTTTACATACATCCATTTTAAGGACGAGCAAATTCCACATGTTAGGCATCGCTTATAAATGAAATTCAACGTACAATCGCGTTACAACATTTCTTGGACTCACCCGAATGGCTTTTGTTCGCCAATCGCCAAGAGTGCTTAGACTTCATGAGAACAACGCGCCCTACGCGAATTCCCCACTCACAATGACTTTAACTCGAGGAGTGGAAGACGTACTTTAATTGGCCGGAGGTTGATTAGAGGGTTTGCATGAGGCTTGTTTTCGATTTTGTCTAGAGGGGGAGGGTACGGGTGTGGCGAGTAGTGTCTTATGCAGTACAAATCATTGTAGGACTCGTACGTATAGCTACTAGTTGCATTCCTTATTACTCTCCGAGGAAGTGTACACCCGAAGTTGTATAACCACATTTATTAGCTCTGGTCACGAGTACATTACTAGAGTGCTTCTTGCTGAGATTAACTAAGCGTCAAGACGCGCCGGGTCACGTATATATATATATATATCCGAGGCGACAACAATCCGTCACATGAGACGAGCTTCCGAGGGTCGCGTGACGCTTCAAGACTCTAGGCGAGCTAGGCGGTGGAGGGTGCAGGCAAGTCACTTTTCACTGTCTCTTTTTGATTCCATTAGGCTACAATGCAAACAGTTACACTCTCGCGCGGCCTTTCTACGTTATTAACCGTATGAAAATAAAAATTATTTACAACAATTAACAATACCATCAAATTGGACCGTTGTCTAACGGCCTTCGGTTGCTGAGCCATTTAGGACACTTAATAAGAGCAAAGATTGGGCCGGGTACTCTTCGAACATGTACGCCTATCGACACACCTATCTATCGTACATCGGGTATAGTACTGTACGGGCGTACAGTGAAATACCTATGTTTGTCGACCGCGTCGAGTGACACCCAAACGTCCGAGAATTTTAGAGCCCTTAAAGCTACATGCTCCACACACCCCCCTTTTGGTCTGATATGGTCGACGGCGGCAGCAGTTAACCTAACGGCGCCGGCAGTAAGTCGGCATGCGGCGCCATCACGGCGGAACACCCAGTGAACCTATATCTCGCCAAGCACCTCACCACCCTATGCTCAAAACGCAAACTCTAGGGCTAAGCTTTATTTCTGTGGTCGTTTAGGTCAAGGACGACACGTTGTGGGCGGCACGGGGTGGGTGTGTGCTGCGCAACCGTCGGGCCATGGAGGATAACCCACTGTACGCCCGTACAGCGGCCCGCCGATATTCTTTCGGCGTCTCACATGCCCGTCGATCTTGCTACTGGTGAGTTCCTGCACGCATTTTTTGGGGCAAGGTAGTAGTACGCACGTATTAAAAGGCTTACACGGCGGAGAGATGACTCCGTGTGGTTCTGTTGGCCGCGCCTATCGCTGTAATTGCTTACCCGGTGGGGGCCCAACCGGCCGCCATTAGGTGGTCAGCAACGTGAGTGCTGAAGCAATCCCTAGGGCAAGTGCTAGGACAAACAATAACCCCACAGTCGTTGCAAGTATTCCGTATGGGTCTCTTACAATAAACACAATGTTGTCTCCTTGAATGTTGATGTTCTTTTTCTGTGCCCATGAACTTGCTCTTGCCATTGCGCGTCTTCTCTTTTTGTGTGTTTGGCGTGCTGTGGGGCAGCCTCAGGACCATATCTTTAGCATTATATGTCAGTCCTTCTCGCAAATCCGCAGCACCAGTGCTTGCCACAGAAGCACCTGAGCTTCTCGACCTCTTGCTGGCGCCAGCTACGGTGCAAGCTGCTGACCTCGACGTGGCGCGTAAACCACCAGCACGTTGCATCTCATGCCGACCACGCTGGATGAGTAGGTCAGCGAGGCGGCATTTCCACTCGCGACGGGAGACCTCAACCTCAGATGTGTGGTTGTAGACCAGGTAGGCGTTGGTTTCGATGATACTTAGTGTGTAAAGAAAGAAACGGAGTAAAGGCCCCTTGCATTGCCACGCGTTTGATACGGATCCTAGTCCAATGGACAACTTGTTGTGGATATCAGTTGCGTTGAAATGCTGATTGTATATCCCATGCTGTTCTGGAAGCTCAACGTCATATGCAGTCCGGACGATCTCCCCCCCTTGATACTTCACCTTCACTCGCTCGCGTGGAGGCAATAGCCTATTGGTCGCACAGGTCGCTGCCACTAATCTAGGCTTCTTGTCAGTCCATACGCCAGCGGTTACTTGCACTTGCTGGCCTGCTTGCTCAAGATTAAATGTCTTCTGCATTGTTGCTCGATCAAAGCGATTCGGGGCGAGAGCAATGAGCTCTTGCTTTGGATAGCCAGCATGGCCACCTTTGATAGCAAGGATGCTGAACATGCCACGTGACATAAGGGCGAGGGCAGTGCGCACGGAGCCAAACCATGAGTCGGCAATGATGATCCTCCCGGAGTTGTGCCATGTCTCTGTGCAACGAAGTGTGCATGCAGTTGTCGCGTCAAATTGGTCGTGCCATTTCTTGAACTGCATGTCTTGTTTGCGTTGTGCTAGCTCCATAAAGATCACAACTCCTACGATAGCACATGCCGTGGTCTTCAACATCCAGCCAATTGGATGTGGTTTGTTAGGTAACCATGATAAGTGTAGATCGCCACACAATCCCAACCATTCAAACATAGTTTCATCCATAGTGAGGATTGTTCATGGAGTGAAGCGCTTAGCCCAAAGTTCATTCAACACACCCAACCACTCATTCACCGCTCTGGTATTGGAATCTGGCTTCGGTCCTTCGCACAACCAATACCTGAAGTGCTTCTTCCATTGGTTGAACCTCGTCCATGACATAACTTTGGAAAAGTTGAATTTTGTGCCAATCTCTCTCACTTGCGGGAAGCCCTCTTTATCCCACAGTGACTCTATTTTTACACCAGGAAAGTTTGACATCGCAATGATCACGCCCAAGAAAATGTAAAACTCTGCCACACTAAAGGGGGGGCAATCAGAGTGGCCACTGCTTGCTACATGGTCGTTCACAACCTCCAAGCAATCTTCCAGGTGACGCAAGGGCAGAAAAGCTAAAAAGAAGGTTAGCACGTCCGCCGTTCCGAGGGTAGACTGGAGCTTCAAGACGCCGGGCCTGATGGGAGGGTGTCCCCCCTCCGTGCGGAGGCACTTGACTATGTCTTCGGTGCGTGTCCAGTTTGACACCGACTCAGCGGGGGTGGGCTCTAGACCGTACTCCTCAGGCGCGGCGTCATTGTCCTGCCCATCCGGGCCGTCCTCCGTGAGCGCACGCTTCAGAAGCTCCGAGTTTTCACGGTCAACGGTTGTGTGAACGCCACCTCGAGGAACTACGCCAATAACAACCAGATCCTTCCTTTTCATGGCGACGTCGGCGGGTAATTCAGGGTGCAACGCTCGGAAACTGACCATTGTCCAAGCGCCATTGCGCCCACACACCACCCCGGTGAGCGTGAGAGTCTCTGTGCCCCCCTCTAGGTGCGCCCTACGCCATAGTGTCTTCTCACTTGCAGGTAGGGCGTCGAAAGCCACCTGAACCGGGGTGTTTGTTTCGAGCGGCATGCCGCACGTACGCTAGTCAATTGAGGTGGAGCGGTGGTGATGGTGACAAGTGTGGCGGCGCCATCGGACAACCGCCGACCACCAACTTCTAATGAGCTCTTTGCATACACATTGGCCCTCGTATCCTGTACGGAAATGATCCATTGGCAAATTTTCGCTTCTGTGTGCTTAGAATTCTGAAGCACTGTACGGGCGTACAGTTAACTGTACGGGCGTACAATGCCCATAGTTGGATAGCTATGTGCAATGTGCGCCGACGCTCCTCGACCTTAGCCGTAATTTATTATTACTCAGTTTGCTTTCATGCGCAACTGCCACACAGTTTGTATGGCGGGCTTTTCTTCTCCTTTTCTGGTCAGATTGATTTGAATCTAGAGGTTTGCATATCCAATATCATGTGTACGGGACAGTAACTCTAGCGGTTACTGGTACCGTTAATTATCGGCGCGTCTCACCTGCAGGGCAACCACCTTGCCCGAGCAGTTAGACGCAGCCAACGACCAACGACTTCCCCAACGGTCAGCTCTAGCTAGCCCGTGCCTTATAAGCCGTAGCTAGCCACGAGCCTAGGCACTCTCTGCTTTCGCGCTCAGCCAATCTAGGCTTCGCGCGAATGCAGTCTCGACTCTCGTAGTCGAGTAGGGTGTCAATCTTACTTTCGTCCCATGCGCACTCGAGCGTCACGCGACACTTCCCCTCGTTCAGCTACAGAGTTCCCCAATATGCAGCCTGAGCAGTCTACATCCGCCGCAGCGGCCGACCCTCACGCTACCTCACTCGAACAACGCACAGCCGAACATATTCGTACGGCAGTTTTGGCATCGGAACAACGGATAACGGAACAGTTTTTGGCGGCTAACGCTGCCTTACTCGCCCAGCTCCGAGAGACGACATCCACACCTGCTGCTACCGATCAACAGCAGTCCATTCCCACCGACGCGACCACAGCGACGGAGGGTGGTAAGGCGGCCCCCGAGCCACCTATCGACCTGCTCGACGACGAACCCGATCCCTCCGCGACCGATTTCGTCGACTTCACCTACTACGGCGAAGTCATCCCGGCCGGCCTCGAACGTCCCCCTCGTGACGTCGAAGAGCCACGTCTGTGGACCCTCACGGACGACACCGCCCGCACTCTAAGCGACAAGCGCACCCAAGCCGCCTACGACGAGTACCTACACATCGGGTGCTATGCCTTCTTCGACAGCTGCGCCAACGCGGCAATTGGCGAGGCTCTGGACACGCTGTCACAGGGCCCACCTTTATCGACAGAGCAGACGGCAGCGATTACCCTCATCCGAGCGGGTCATCGCACCCACATGGCGACGGAGGAGGCCGCCCGTACTAGATTGGGCTTCCTCCGCCTCACCAAGGGCGGACAAACGAGCACGGATGCGGACCGCGTCTTTGCCGAATTGGCCCACGAGCGCTTTTGCCGACCGCGCCCTACCGCGGTCTCCGGCACATTGGATGCGCTTCGCCAAGCGTTCGTCGACCGCACGCTGGAAGTCAGCCTACACGCCGCCAGCAAGGCCGCCGCCGGTGCTGCCTTCGCCAAAGTCACCCCGGACAGGCCCCCCGGTCCCGACGCACGAGCCCGCAAGGCCGCCGCCGACAAACGCAAAGCCACAGCAGCAGCAGCAGCAGCAGCCCGCGCCATCGCGCCCCCCAAGCCGACCGACTCGGCTAAACCCACGACCAAGAAATGACGGTGTGGCCCGCCGCGCCGATTCCTGCTCCCCGACATCTTCTTACATGCGCCACCGCGTGCGTCGAAGATGGCGGGAGTGGGAGCGCATCGGCGCGAGCGGCCAAGTCCTAAACTGGATCCGCCATGGCGTCCGTGTAAAATTCAAGCACGGCCTACGCCCCAAGCCCTTCAACCACGGCATCTCTATGCTCGACGCGACGCCGGCCCAACTCGAGTTTCTAAACTCGGAACTTCCCCGCTTCGAGGCTTGCGGTGCTTGGGAACGAGCGGACAACCCTCGCTACGTTTCCCGGATGTTTCTAGTTCCAAAACCCGGGTGCAACCAATGGCGTTTGATTATCGACCTTCGAGAACTCAACCGTTATTGCTCGACCTTCACCATGACATGCGAGACACTCAAGCATCTACGCCACCTCTCGCGTCCGGGAGACTACTTCGTCTCCCTCGACCTCGCCGACGGGTACTACACCCTTGGCATCCGGGAGGAAGACCGGGACTTCTTCACGGTCAACTACCGCGGCACGCTATGGCGCCTAGCCTGCCTTCCCATGGGCTGGTCGGGTTCGGCTTACTACTTTTGCAAGCTAACTCAGGTGTTCACGAACCACCTACGACGCCCTCCGCACCCTATGCCAGCGACTACCCCCCTCCACAGTCGCCGCCCTACAAAGCGCTTCCTCCGAAACGCGCGATGGCGGGGGACCCGGCTACTCCCCTACATGGACGACTTCCTTTTCCTCGCCGACTCCTACGCGGACGCCCTCCTACTACGACAGCGCGTCCAAGCCCTTCTGGACACCCTCGGCCTCGAACGCAACCCCAAGAAAGGCGTTTGGACTCCGACCCAAGTCGGCGACCACTTGGGATTAACGGTCGACCTCCAACACGGCATGTTTCGCGCCCCGCCCGCAAAACTCCACCAGCTCGCGCAACAAGCCTCTTCCCTACTCGGACGAGCCGCTTCCAACGCCCGGTGGCTTCCTACACGCCACCTTGCGGCGTTCGCCGGGAAAGCGCAGTTCCTCTACCTCGCAATCGCACCCGCGCGCTTCTTTTTGCGCGAACTTCACGACGTGTTGGCCACACGAGTTGGGTGGGGCGGACGCGTCCGACTCACCCACCAATTACGCCGAGACCTCGAGTGGTGGCGCACGGTCCCCACTCAGCACAACGGCCGGTCCATCTACAAGCCGATCGAGACCGCCTACCTCCACGCCGACTCGAGTGCTTACGGTTGGGGTGCCGTTCTAAACGAGGACTCCAACTACCAAGCCCGGGGCTTTTGGGACGCTACCGACCGCCAACAACACATCACGTGGAAGGAACTTCGAGCGGTGCGACACGCGGTGGAATCCTTTCTACCCCAACTCCGAGGCCGGCAGGTCCTCCTACACGAGGACAACACAGCGGTGGTCGCCGCCCTCACCAAGCTCACCTCGCGCTCTCCCGCCATGATGGCCGAACTCCGTCGCCTATGGTACCTCCTCGACAGCAACGACATCAACATCCGGCCTCGCTACATCCGCTCGGCGGCAAATATATGGGCCGACAAACTCAGCCGCGAGCTGGACTACGAGGACTGGCAGCTCAACCCCCGTGTTTTCTTCCACCTGCAACGCCGGTGGGGGCCGCACACTATCGACCGTTTCGCGTCTATGCTCAACGCGCAACTTCCCCGCTTCAACGCCCGCTGGCGCGACCCCCTGTGCGAGGACGTCGACTCCCTCCGCCTGTCCGACGATGCGTGGCGCAAAGAAAACAACTACTGCAACCCACCCTGGTCTGCCCTCCCCGCCCTTGCCGCCAAACTCGCCCAAGCCCGAGCCTCAGCCACGGTCATCGCCCCCTTTTGGCCCAACAAACCGTGGTACCACGCGTTCGCTCGATTGGCCACCGAAACACTACACTTCCCAGCGACGCGCGACCTATTCTTTCCCGGCAGGCGCGGCAAGCCCGAGGGGGTCGGGCCTCCCGCGTGGAGCATCGTGGCCTTTCGTCTCTAACCCCTTCGTGGCTCTACACCCGACGCGGCGCGATTGGACGGGCGCTACGCCCGGTACAATTAAACGCCCCTGTACAGCGCGGGCCGGCTCTGCGTACAGGACAGCCCCGCTACGGCCTACGCCTCGAAGCAGCACAGGCGCCCTGGTCCGCCTCTCTCGCTGAAACTTTTCACAACCTCCTAGGTTCTGACAAGCTAGGGGCTACGGCGGTCGCTCTACTCAGGAGTTCCCTAGCGCCCTCGACGTACTCCAGCTACGGCAGCGCGCTGCGGCAATTTTTTATTTTTTGCACAGAGGAAAATATCGCCCCCCTACAGGCCACTCCCGCTACCATGGTCCGCTACACCGCGTGGCTAGCCCTGCTCGGCACGGTCGCCGCCAGCTCCCTACAGCCCTACTTCTCTGCCGTAAACAAATTCTTTCGAGACCACCAACGCCAGCCTATCGCTGTGGGCGACCTCCTGGCGGACGCCCGGCGTGGCCTCGAAATCCTGCAACACCGCCTCATCCCCGCCACCACGCGCCTTCCGCTACCCGCGCCCGTCGCCCTCACCATCCTACAGGCCGCCGACACGCTACACCTCACCCTCCCGTGGACACCTGCAGCGCTCTCCCAACTGCAACGTTTTCGAGCTTGCCTCGCGGTGTGCGTCAATTACACCTTTTTCTGCCGGGCCGAGACTGGCGCCCGTTGTCAAACAGGCGACCTAGTGGTTGACAGACCTTCGCAGCAAATCTGCCTCTTCGTTCGAAAATCTAAAGGCGACCAGCGCCGCGACGCCAGCGAAAAACAGGTTATCGCTATCCCTATCTCCGCCAACCCCGTCCTGGCAGACCTGCTCGACTACTACACGGAGCAGCGCGCGGCCTTCTGCAAAAAATTCTACAGCACACCACCCCCGCTCGCTTTCTGGAGCTTCTCACCTACAGAACCCTCCGCTGATTGGGGTGCCTCGTCCACCATCTCCACCTGGCTCTCCCTCGCCCTCCTCACAGTCGGCTCGTCCGCGCCCGCCGGCTTTCACTGGACGTCTCACAGCCTACGAAAAGGCGCGGCGTCCGCTGCCAGCTGCATCGGCGCACCCCTCCCCGTAATCAAATTTATGGGTGGCTGGGCCAAGAACAGCTCTGTGACAGAAGGCAAATATATTGACCCAACCATGACCCCATCACCTGCTGCTTGGCGGTTCTTCGGCTGGCTCACTCCGTCCCCCCCGCAACACTAATTCTGGCTGTGCAAGCCTTTGGCTTTAGGTTACTGGCAAAACGTGCCCTAGGGTAAATGGTCAGATTGATTTGAATCTAGAGGTTTGCATATCCAATATCATGTGTACGGGACAGTAACTCTAGCGGTTACTGGTACCGTTAATTATCGGCGCGTCTCACCTGCAGGGCAACCACCTTGCCCGAGCAGTTAGACGCAGCCAACGACCAACGACTTCCCCAACGGTCAGCTCTAGCTAGCCCGTGCCTTATAAGCCGTAGCTAGCCACGAGCCTAGGCACTCTCTGCTTTCGCGCTCAGCCAATCTAGGCTTCGCGCGAACCCACCCACCCATCCCTATAATCCTGCGCTAATTGACCCCCAGACCCTGTCTGTGGGTGTCTTTTCTGACATCTTTGGCAAAACGTGCCCTAGGGTAAATATAATGACAAGTGCGTATGTGTGATAAGAATCATCTTACATCACAATATACGGACAAGTGTACACGTACGTACAGGTACGTTTCCTCGCTCGTACGTTTCCTACAGCAACTCTCGCCGCGCTCGACGCTCGTCTGTCAGCAAGCCCTCCGTTCAGGTCGATAGTTGACACAACCCGACCCTCGCGGGGTCCAGAAGGGAGAGTCAGCGCCCGTTTAACTGCCGGGGGCATATCGTAATTGTAGAACGGCCTTCAATTGCTCGAGGAAGGCAGCTGACATGCCGTCTTCACGCCACCCGTACACAACTACGCTACTGCCGGCCCTTCTTCTCGTACTGCTCTACAGTACCGGATGCCAGTGCCAGCTGGAGCGGGTTGGGGGGCTGGATGTCCTGGGCAGGCTGCCTCACTCGTCTGAGTTTGTCTACGACACCGTCTTGCCTACGCCCGCAGAGAATGGTGGGCGTGGCCGAGTGGTGGCGCTCATAACGTGGACGGGATCTCACCAGTACAGGTAAGGAAAAGAAACTACGGCTGTAAATATCAACTGAGCTCTGACGATAAACACAGAAACGGTGATTATATCAATAAAAAGCACGTACGAACGAAGTGGAATCCAACGGTGTGAATACCCCATTCCCGGGCCGTGTGTAGTGTTGGGTCTCAGCTGCCCTCAGGGCTGCACCGTAAGTCTCGTATGTGGCGAGCTTGGTGGTCATGAAGTGATCGGCCGGCCTGACGTGTGCGATGCTGCTGTGGCGGGTGCTGTAGGGTGGGCAATGTCACGTACGAGATGCAGGCGCAGTTGCCGTTGGACACCACACCAGGCTGCTACGTCGCCTGCCTCGAGCAGCAGCCCGCGGGGGGCGAGTACACCTTTTGCTCCTCCGCCAACCCCTTTGTGCTCATCGGGAGCGGAAACTCGTCCGCGGCCTGCCTGTCGCGCAGCCTGGCCGCGGGCGCCCACTCGAGCGAGCTCTACTTTGCGGGCGCCGTCGTGGGCGATGTCGACTTTCCGGACTGCGAGAGCTGCGTCCCGATGAACACTACCGGGCATGAGGGCACCCTCGTGCTGGTGCTGCACCAAAATCAAACTGATGGCGCGCTGAACGTCGTTTACTCCAATCTCCTCCTCAGCACCACCGGCCCTACGCTCCTCCGGAACATGCAGGCCACCGTGAGCGGGATGGTGCTGTCGGGCTCCATGGGGGGCGGTGCGTCGTGGCGCCCGTTATTGAACAGCCCAGTCTTTTCTCATGTTGTGGCCTACCAGCTTGGTAGCTAGCTCACCATCTGCGCAATATTTTATTTTCTGTAGGCGACTTTGTCCTCGGCAACGGCGAGCCGGACAGCGTTGGGTTCTCAGGCAGCATTGAAGTGCGCTGCCTGCCTGCTGCCTCCCAGCCCTGCCCCGACCCTCTAACCCATCCACTTCTTCTCGTTATAAGGCCCCATGCATGCTAAACCAACCCACTCTGCCGCTCTTTATCAGACCCGTGGTTTTACGCTCCATATTGCCTACGATGGCGAGAGAGGTTGGCTGTCGTGGGGGCTACTATTCAATGGGCCCTGGGGGGCGCTATTTACGCCAGTACAGGGCATCGATGACTGTGTGCTTCTCACCCGAGGTAATCGGGCGTCAGCTATGCGGCTTTGCCCCCATTCCGAATTGTGGTCTAAGCGCCATTCTTCCTATGCAACAACTATTAAGAAAGAGTGGGGATGTTCTGTTGTGTGCGTGCATACATGCATGCATGTGTGTGTGTGTGTGTGTGTGTGTGTGTGTGTGTGTGTGTGTGTGTGTGTGTGTGTGTGTGTGTGCGAGAGTGAGAGAAATGGCTGACCTTTGCGCCTAACTCTTTTCGCCCCTCAACAGTGCACGCCTCGTCCATGCCGGAGCTGCTGTACCAGCCCCAGACACCCCCCCTTCTGCAGAACCTCACCTCTCCTTGCGGGAGTGACTGCCACGTGTGTCTCCCCTCCCTTAAAGTTGGCTTCTGGCATGCAATTTAATGGCCCTCCCGTCCTGTCGCTCCCCCAGTGAATCGGATGCGCCACCGTTGCTGACACGATTTATCGTTTTTGTTTCCTATTTTACCCGCAGAACGCCACTCTTCTACTCATGCAGCTTGGTGCCAACTGCAGCGAGATGGTCGTCCCTCTTCAACTCTATGTCGAAGCGCAGTCGGATGTGGGATACGTGCACGTCGCAGCGGTGGATAATGAAAGCGAGGAGGACGTTGCGCATATGTACAGCGTGTTGTCGAAGGAGGTAATCATACGAGCTGTTTCATGGTTGCTGTGATGGGGGAGCGGGGAGGGGGTAATTATGTTGTTTGATGGCTCAGCTGAAGAAATTGTGCACTGAGGCTCTTAAAGGTACCTGTTGGTTTTCTGGATCATGTTGGGCTGTATGATGTGTCACGTTCATAGATCACGGATTCAGGGCTAGGGTTGCGGGAATTTAGTGCGCCTGTCACCTTCACCGGCGCCAACTGACCGAGTGGAGCTATTCATTGTTGACTGGCGCTACTGTGGGGGCCAGTTTGAGTCGGACTTGATCTTGGACTCGACGGTGCGAAAGGATGTCAACAGCTCGATGTGGTATATTGTAAGCTCAGGTGGGCTGCTGCATGGTAGAACGCTGGTTTCCAAAACGTCTTTTGCATGCGACCCCACCCGCACCACGTCTTCCGCCAACTGCTCTGCCATCTGCCACGACTGATGCACTGCCTCTGTCTTTCAGCCGAGACGCAGGGCGAGTGGAACCCAGGTGGCACCCTGATCACGGTCTCTGCCATGAGCGTCGACCCAGCCAAGTCAATTCTGTACATGTTTGGGCAGTCCACGGGGCAGGTGCGAGCGGGTTGTATGTACTCTCTACGGCCGGCAGCTCTGGCGTGCACACACCTACTGTTTGCCGGTGCTCTCCTTACACCACCTTTCCCGGGTGCTCGTCACTGCAGGGTTGCGGCCTGCACGGCGCAAGTGTAGGGGAGCTCAGAACGGCACTCATGTCACGGCTAAGCAGCCTGTGTAGATGCGAGCCCAGACGCCTGGCAGTGCTGCCAACGAGCGATGACACGAGAGGCGCGTTTGCAGTAACAGGTACTGTGCCGTCTCCACTTGTCATCCCCCCTCCCCCCCCCCCCCCCCCCCCCCCCCCCTCTCACCATTTTCTCTTTCGACGGGTTTGACACTGACTTCGGATTGTTGACGGATTTAGCCAGCGCCTGGGGAAACTGTCCGCAGCTCCTGGGTCCCGGGGGGGATGCGGTCAGCCCCTTTCCCCTCCCCTTCACCCTTTTTACCTTCCTTTGCAACGAATGCCTATCTTTCCATTGGGTGGATTGTATGGATAATGCGCGCTGCTAACCTCTGCGATATGGCCTCCATATTGTGCAGAGCAATGGGACCGAGGCGAACAACATTGGTCTTGCTTTTTACGGCTGGGAAGGTCCTGCCGAGTTTTTTGTTCTCCCGTGCGCCCCACGCCACGCTCTTCCGACCTTCACAGTGATGTTGTAATGATTGAGGCGCGATCGCCAACAATGGCGTTTTTCAGTGTTTGAATCCGCCGTCTGATACCCACCCTCGCCGCTACCACAGAGGCGCGTGGCCGTGGAGGGCGAGGAGAGAGATGTTGAAGATGTTGAGAGTGGCGCCGTCACGCGGGAAAAGCTCGGAAAAGTTGTCGGACTTCTGCTCCAATCTTCTTTTGATGTAAGTGCTTAGGGAGTGCGCTGCCGAGGCTTGCAAATGCTCATCCTATCCCGGCAGCCAATCATTGCCTCAACATGCTGACCCGCTGCTCCTTTGCATTTTCAGTATGCAAAACTCGCAGCACTCAAACGAAACGTTGGCACTCTCTGCGGAGGTGACGGACTCGCTGCTGACCGCGGTGCTGGCGCAGCCGTCACCAGTGCTTTTGGATGACACCGCGGCGTTTAGTCTGCTGGAAGTCCTGGCGATCCTCAGCGACTCGCCGCTGACTGAGCCCGAGACCGCTGGCCGCATCTTCCCGATCGCCGACAAACTGAGCAAGGCGCTGCTCCGCTCCACCGCAGATGGCGCCGTTCGCTCCGTCACAGCGCGCTCAATGACGCTCGCGGTGGCCAACTCCTCCGCCGAGTTTCCTATCACAAGTATGTACTCTTCCATCCCCTCGCCCGTTTCCAGCCCACACGAATCCCCCCCTCCTTTTCTCCTTTCCCAGCAGCATGATGTCACTTCGTCGTAGTTCTCTACTGACAGTCACGCGCTGCTGTGTGTCATCTCCCTCAGGCCTCAGCACACCCGGCTCTCAATCCGTCTTCAATTTCCCACCCGGCCTGTTTACGGAGGACACTCTGATGGAACTACTGTGCGTGGGCGCCTACTGCACACGTCGGGGCGGGGCAGGGTGAGTGGGTGGGTCGCGTTGGTTTGGGCTGCACGCCTTTCTAATGCGATGCTGAATGCACCCACGATGCAGGTACTCCCGTCGCGACGTCAACGTAATCAACAGGGTCGAAGGCGTGTCCCCCACCCTCAGCGGCGTGGCCCATATGAACGTGTACAACTCCAGCGGCCAGGTTCGCCAACTGTGCCCTCCTCCTGCCCTTCTTTCCCTTCATTAAGCCGGCATCATTCCTGCCTGCTTGCGCAAAAGCCCCCCCACCCTATTTCTCCGCTCTGTCCCCCCCATTACCTGATGAGTGGGACTGTGCACTCCTGATTCTGCACGCTGATTGTGGCGGGGCCTTTCTGCAGAAACTGGTGGTCCGTAACCTGACGACCCCAATCACGTTTGATGTCGATCTTCTACGAGTACCACGCCGCACAGAACGCTCCATTCCCCGATGTTTCTTCTTTAACGAAACCCTAGGTGGGGGCTACGCATCGCGCTCATCCCCACATCGCAACGCAACCACTGTGCGTTGCGGTGCCAATGATCTTGTCCGTCTGACTTCGCAGATGAATACTCTGACCTCGGGTGCAATACGCTGCCGATGTTGTACCCGCCCGGGACCTCCATTAGGTGGAACCCCGACTACAGGTGTGGCTGCCAGCGACGTAGGCTTGGGCTACTATCCATTGATTTGTTGTTGAAGGGTTTTGACATCTCAGGCGATTGTCGTGGTAGGGTCCCTCACAATGGAGGGATGCCGGAGCAGCCCTCCTGGATCATGACCACCGAACTCAACTGTTCCACAGTCGCAGCGCCCCCGTTTGACTTTAGACGTCCAGAGCAGGTCATGTTTGGAGCAGTCGACTTTCAGGTACAAAGCGGTCGACATCCCAGTCTTCTAGCCTTATGTAGCTGTAACGCCCTTGTCCCCTCATATACATTCACGCACGCAATGCCAAATCAATAAACTTTTGTTGAACTTACTCAGTATGGGCTCTCCTCGCTCACGACAGATCCTTGCAATATCTTATCTATTCAACCATTGGCATCTCTTATGCAAATAGAAATTGAGAAAATGCAGCAAATACACAGAACGAAAAAAATGAAAGATGCATTTTTCAAAAGGTTTTTGCAGCCCACAGTTTGAGTCATCTGACTGGCATGCTGCCACTTGCAGGGCCCAGACTGCTGGTGGTTATGGGACCCCTTCAACCTTCGCTCCTACGTGCCCGGCGAGGATTGCATATGGTATGGTCCTCTAGCAGCCCCCGATTCTGAATTTGTGTTCATCCCGTGTCGAAATCGTGGGAGCACCAGTCGCTGCCATGACTGTCCCTTTCTTGATGCCCCTTCTTGTCTTGCAGGGACACGTGGACACAGACCTTTGTTGGGAAGGACTGTATTCCGCTCGTGCCGCAGGAAATACACTGCATGTGCACCCACCTCACCGATTTCAAGTACGTCCGGTCAACTCAGCTCTCTCATTACTACTTCCAACGCATCTCTGCTCTCCGCACAATTATTATTGACATGCTCACCAGTCTCCTTGAACTAATGCCTATCCTTCCACTTGCCTCTACCCGCTCAGGATCAACCTCGCAGAGCTCGACACCCGTCTCACCATGCAACTGGAGGTACTTCCCGCTTCCCGCACCGCACGCCGATGCCTCCTCAGCCTTGCGTGAGCCACGCATTCTGAGCGAATCTTGCCGTTTCCTCTAACAGGTGCCTCAGGACATTCCAGATGCCCAGCCTGCCGCGGCTCGTGGTATTGTGGTCGTCTCAGTGTTTGGCGGGACTGCCCTCTTGGCGGCCTTGATGGTGCTGGTGGACCTGGTCACCAAGCGCCGGCTTGTGCTCAATCTCTTCGACTCCTCCTTTGGCTACATGGTCCGCCCCCGCTACCTTTGACGACCTTGCGCTCCTGATATCGACAGACGCTAAGACCTCGTTCGTTCCCTTGTGGCGATGCTTGCGCGCGCGCTTGTTTGTGTGTGTTTGGGGAGGGGGGGACAGGAGCATGCGATCTGAGTTAATATGGCTGAATTTTTTGTGGATGTGAATGGTCGCCATGCACTGCAGGGGAGCCCAGAAGTGTTGGATACGGAAAGTAGGCAGCCTCGTAAGTCACAGCCGTCGTGCATGGCGCTGCTTTCTTCCAACTGGCTAAAGAATTACCTGAATGAGGTGAAGACGGATGAGCTGCGGCGTGATTGTCTGCCATCGGCCTTCCTACATTAATGTAGCCTGAGGTTTGTTTCGATTGCGATTGTTGACGGATTGGTTGTGATTGGGGGCCGTTACTGCTACAGAGATGGATATGGACGCTAGACACGGAGAACACCGCATTGCTGGTAGATGAGCTGTCCACCTTTGCGACCAGCACCGCGACTGAGCAGCGCGAAATGCAGCATTACCAGTCGGCTCAGGAAAACATCGCCGCGATGTGTGGTATCCCCCTCGGCCGCCTGCTCATTGCGGTACCCGACACACGCAGTCTGAGCTGGATGCCCATCAACAAGGCGCTCCCAGGGACGCAGGATGTGCTGCTGTGGCGCGACCAAGCGCTCGGCTCCTCCCTCATGCTCGCCTTCCTTCAGATGCACTGCCTCGTCCCGCACGCCGTCATTCAGCAGCAGGTGGCGATTCTCGACCCCTACTTTGCGGGCTGCCACCCAGCGGGCCTGATGGGCCTTATCTTTCGTTGGAAGGTCGCCACCCTCATAAATCTCGCCCTTACAGCCCTCGCCCCCTGGGCTCTTCCCTCTGAAAGTTACACTCTGGGCTGACTTGGTCTCCCTTGGCAACAGGTGATGCTGTGCCACAATCTGCACAACAAGGGCTGGTCGGAGCGATGCCACCTTTGGCGTGTCGTGTGGCAGCAGCGCCACGATGGCCTATGGGACCCCACCGACGTGTTAGCAAGGGTAAGACTCCCCTTTCTCTCCGCCTCCCAACTCACCACCACCACTACTGATATCCCCACATGGATTTCGAGTCATCCATCATTGGCTTTCAAACACTATCGGAAGCTTAGTTCTTATGGTTGCATTCGGAAATCTAGGAATGGTGATGGATTCATTAACAGTGAGGGTGGTGTTTCCCACAAATTTCATCCTTTTTGTTATATGATCATGTTATGATAGCCCATGTTTCTATCGCGCTAAATTTGCATCGGTTAATCTTTCAAATTGTGCGCCCACATGAAGGGGCAGAATGTTGTTTTGTAGTAGTTTTGAGTCCGCTGAGCCCGCCTGCTCACTCATCGGCTTCGTGCATGTTGCGCTGACAATGTATCGGCGGTGATGGGCAGGCGTTGGGCGCTGAGCCGGACGTCCTGCTGGAGAGTATCCCCGTCCCTGGCGTTTCTAAGCAGGTCAAGGAGCCGCATGACGACGGGTTCGCGATCAAGGTTGCCCACCCCGCGCCGTGGACTCTCTGTTCCTATGACACCCCCTGCGTCCCAAACTCCTGCAGTGCCGTAATAGATGTGCGCTCCTTGTGTCTGACCCACAGAGATGCACTCCATATGCGTTGAAGAGTCTCTTCCGTGGGGCAGAGAATGAGAAGCTGATGCATCAGACTTGGGCCACCTTTCTTGTGAAGGTGTCGCCTATACCCATCTGAACATCCGACATCCCTATCACTAGCCCCTCTAAACCCTTCCGATTGACCTGAATTCCTCAACTGCCGGGCTGTTTGGTCTCGCGTGTGAAATCATATGAAAATGTCGACGAAATTGAAACAAAATTGCAACGCTCCTGATCTATTACCGATTTGTGGTTACGTGTTTTATTTCTTTTTAGTTAACCTCCTTTCCAACCCAACAATACACACTCTCTCCCTCTCTCCCTCCCTCCCTCCCACCCTCTTGGGTGCGTCCCAATTCCAAGTAACCCCGATTGACCCGACCATCGCCTCCCACCATATCGGTTGCGTAGGCGTTCGCAGAGAACGCAGAGGAGACGTTCGCAGAGTTTACCGGCCGTGAGCCCCCCGGCCAGTCAATGGGCACGGTGGTTAAGGTATGCCTCTCAACTCCAGTCCGCTGCACCCTTGTCCCACCCTGCATTGTCTGTCAATTCACATTCAGTAAGATAAGCAGCCAGGCCGCCTGAAGTGCGGAATATTGCTGGTGAATCGCTCCAGGTCAAAGCAATGGACGCGATTGACTGGCACCTCCATGTCTACATGGACGAGGTATGCGAGCCCCGTCGTTGAAGAGGGCCACGTGTCTTAGTACAAGGGTTTGTGATTTCGGAGGGGTTCAGAAACGTTTTATTCCTTTCGTTCCTCGGATGGCTTGGCCCTCGCTGAGTGTTGATCATTACGGGCGCAGGCCATGTTGGCGGGCCGCGCGCCGGTGTCCGACGAGGAGGTGGACCGCCTGCTGTCCGCCACGCACGAGGAGGCGCGACAGGCGGCGACTTCCTTCAGAAACCTCCGCTTGTACCGCCTCAAGATGGCAATGTACACCGACGCCAATCAAGATGTGGAGGTGCGCTCCCTGTTGGGCAGTTTCGGAGAGGGCTGTCATGCTGCCCAGCTACCTAGCGAACGAAGCGGCAACCTGATGTAGTAAAACTCACTTTTATGCCTGCCTACCTCAATGACTAGCTCAGAAGTGCAGCCTTAGCGCCATACCTGTGCGCACTGCACTCCCCCCCAATGGCTTGGGCATGTCAGTCTGACCGCTTTTGTTGGTTTTGCAGCACTCTAAAACGCAGCCTACAGATGAAGAAGGCCGGCGTCAGCAGCACTCAACCGACCTGACCGTGATGGTGCGCACGACTCCGTGATGGTGCACCACTGTCGGATGACAACCTTTAGTGCTGGAATAGTCTTGCGTGAAAACAGTGAATGTGCCGTTCCCCGCGCGACAGGACAAGCTGAAGGCCGCTCAGAAGCTGCGCGCGCGGGAGTTGGCGCTCCAGCTAAAGCGGCTCCACGAGTCAGAAGAGCATTCGTAAGTGCCACGCCGTCGATGGTGACGCTGCACTAGTGACAAGCCCGCACACACCCTGCGGTTGTCTGTTAAATGCGTGGCTAGAAGCATTCATGCCATTTGTGGCATATTAACTGTTGAGCCCTGCGCGCTGTCTCATATGATGTGGTCGTCTGATCAAGTGTGTTATCATTGTTTTGCACAGAGCAACCGGTATTAAGGCAATCTTCCTCTCCGCATATGTAACCGTCAAGCAGGTTAGCGCCTCGCCTGCTCCCTGTCTCGCAATATTGTCACTCCCACTGTTGATGTCTCCGTCGTTGGCGGCCTTTTGTTGCCTCCTTCTCACGTGACCCTTTTTGTGACGACGAGGCTTGAGTTGTGCGACTCGCGCGTTCCCCCTCGCAGTCTTTGAAAGCCATGTTGGCCCACAACAAGCACCTCCGCATCTTCGCCGCCTCCGCCCGCGACGCCATCACGCGACCCCAGCGCGCCCTCATCCTCGGCCTCTCCATGACAATCATGCTGGCCTGCAACATCCTACTCTACCTCAACCGCTCCGAGTCGGTGCGCTTCGTATCCCACCTGACCGCGAACCGCAGTCTCACTGCCCCTGATTTGACCCACACCCCCCAAACCGGAGGACTGACCACCCCTCCTCCCTCCGCCCCGTCTGCACTTTGTCTCTGCGCAGTGCTGCGTCTCTTTGAAGGATGCGCTGGGTTGTAGCTCGGAAGACGTCGAGGCCGGAATCGCGTTTGTGAGTGTTGCATGTCTCGCTGTCTTCTTTGTGTGTTACATATGTTGAAACCTAGTAAATCAGTGCGCAGGCGTGGGATTTTGGGAGACGGGGAGGGTGAGCGGCACCGCTGAAATTGATCGCGTCGCCCTCTGACAGGTCTGCACTCGGACCTCTACCTCCAGTTTTAGGTCCCCGCAGGGGCTCCCCATTACGTGGGTGATCACGCAGAGCGCGCCTGCGAACTCGGACTGTGTGTACCTCCTTCAAAGCTTCCGACCCGACGGCTACGTCTGCTCCGTTTTCCCTGACGCGAACTCTATATTTCACGTCATATGTGCGGCCATCTTGACCGCGCTGGCCATAATCCCCGTCAAGGTGGGCCATCAACCACCCCGCAGATCCAATGCGGTCCATCGGCTTATCAATTGATTAGCATCGTAACCCACGGAGCAGCGCGGGACATGACATTTGTTGAAAATGTATGTTGATGTCACGACTGACAGCACTTACATTGTGGCGTCGTGTTTTCGGGTTGACTCTGCGTGGTGTATGACTTTTGACATGTAGGTACTCTTGCGCTTCATCTTTGGATTAACGCTATGGACTCACACCGCGCCGTGGATCTCTCGTGGCTTGGTCTACAAGTTGCGTAATGTGAGCGCAACGCCCCCCACCGATGCACGTTGCCTAGAAAAGTGTTCTGTTCATCCCCACTTCACCGCGACCGCCGTAGCAACTCTTTGAGTGCTGGCGCTAACTGGGTTGCTACCCCGCCTCCTCATCACAGTTTTGGCGCGACAAGGACGAAGAGACGGCAGCGCTCGACCAGCTGGACAGCCTGTTGGAGGTGAGCCTTGTTGTACCGCAAATCGACTTTAGCCAATGCCTCAAATGAAAGTGGCTGTTTCACGTATAATGTAGTCGGCCTCCTTGTCGAGTTTTCATGGGCAAGCTTGAGGTGAACGTGGTTGCCGACATATATGTGTGACTATATTGCGGTTGGCGCTTCAGGTGCAAGACCCGCAACAAATGTGCAAGAAAGCGCTGCACGCTGACAAGCTCCAACCCGAGCTTTCAAGAATCCTGTTCACACCTCTCCAGGTACAGCTTCATCGCAAACCGGCGTCCACTATCTCCAGGCGGTTTACCCGTGATCGAAGTGCGACGAGTGGTGCGTCATAGTGGGCTCGTATTTACAATGAGATTGACAAAGCAGGCGGAGGGGGGACTTTGTCATGCGCGAAGTGCTGGCACTTTTTCAAGTTTTGGCTGTAAGAGTACACACGCTCGTAGGGGTTTGGGGGGTGGCAGTGCGGGAGCGCTCAAGGGGCGCGCAAAACTGAAAAAGCTGACCGCGGCTTGGTAAGGACACGTCTTGATGTTAAAATGTAAGGGATTAATAAGACGGACCATGTTACGGAACTGTTTCTCGGGTGGTTGTCTCCTCACCCTCCCACATGCGCCATGAGGGCCCTAGTAGCCGGGTCCAGAGTCAGGTAGACTAACGTGCCCAAGTCCTTCACCTCCGTGCATGTGACAATGAAAATTATTTAAAGCAAGCACAGGCAGACTAGACCGGCTGCACTCCAACGGCCATCATATGTATCCTTGGGAGTAGCGATTGGGCCGGGTACTTCGCAACTAGGTACACCTATCGACTCGCCTATCTCCGATGTGTGTCGACGTTCCTCGGACGTTTTTACAAATGTAAGCAACTGCAATAGCGGCTTCAGTCCCCCCACGACCTAATGAGTATCGACAGAAAAAATTTTGTAAGCAATAACATGCAAATATAAAATTAAGTCCACTTGTATGTCAAGAATACAAAATGAAACTCGACCTTTACGATGCACGGTTCGCTCCCACCGAACCGTGGTGCCGACCGGCACCGCCATTTCCCCGGGTATTTTTTAATATGGTACTCGTACGCGTACTTGTCTGACTACCAACTAGTGACAGTACCCTCTCCCACCTTTCATGCGTCCGTCGAGCACCCTTGTTTTGAGTGCGAGCCCCCGAGCTTACCCGGGCTCGCACTCCCTAATACAAGGTGTGCCTAGCTATAGTGGGTAGCGGCAAGGTAGGGCGGGGTCGCCCTTGCCGGATCCAAAACGCCGCGGGTGTACGGTCATCATTCGAAACGCTCCGTCCATGGTTTTCCGGCGGCGGAGGATCGCCGCCGCCAGACCTCGCCGATCCTTCCGTCGCAATAGTCCTCCTCATTGTTGGTGTCGGGTTGCCCCCGTTGGGTCGGCTCGACGTCAACATGATGGTCGTCGAGCAACAAGCGCCCTTCTATGGCACTGCTTCCCGGTTGTCCGCCGCCAATTGCAACACCCTCACGCAAACCACCGATGATCCGTTTGTACACTCCTCGCCAAAAACTGTTCAAAAGGTACCCCCCGCTTCCTTACCGGGAGCGTATACGGGAGTATTAAGTCGCGAAAACATATATTGGAAGGGCTGAGGGGGAGATCTCGGCGTTGATGTACAACTATTATGATTTCCGAAACCCTCCGTACATAGCTTCCCGACAACTTTTGATCGCGAGGATCGTAGCTATCGCCGGTGCCTCGTTTAGCCCCCTACAATGCCAAAATTGGCACGATTACATGGTTACCCGCGCCCACTACGTATAGGTAGAGGTAGGTGCGAACGGGCATGCGAGCGCAACCCCTTCCCGGGGCCGCCGGCGGGCGCCTCCGTACATGTGACTCGGTGTTTAAATCCTCACCCTAGGAGCGGTTGGGTCAATGAGCTACGATTGGGGTATGGAAGTGGGGGTTTGGCTTTTTGACATTTTTGTGTGTATGGACGTGGCTTTGGATTTCAGGGTAAAAGGCGGTACCGGTTGAGCGCGAGAAATGATGATGTACTATAGATTTAACGTTGTATTTGATTTCAACGTTGCATTGAGGATCGGGAGGGATGCGGTTCTTTCGATATTGGACGTGTGGATAATAGTCGTGCGCGTCTAAAAAGTGAGCACTAGGTAAGATGTCGGGGGCGGCTAGCGAGAGCAAAGCGTTGCATGAAGTGAGAAGTGTTTCGTGTTCAAGATGATTTAATTATTTTTTGGGAACTTGAAAATGGATCACGATAATGTCTCTTGATGCAATATTATATACGACTTATGTTTTAGAGCTCTCCCACTAAAAGAAACATGGCGCAAAACAAGACCACATACCCAATTTCATGCGAATTGCTTTTTGGTCATGTTATTGTCATGGCTATACCGTTATTATACTTGCATTTTTTGTGGGGCGGAAAACATGATATTAAGCATTTCTCCTTAGTTATTTCAACATGATGAATAAAGATGAAAATGTTCCAAAGCAAGCACCGGCGGCAAACTAGACCGGCTGCCCTCCCACGGTCATAATATATTTTGCTATAAAGCTAACTTATGAGCAAAGATTCGGCCGGGTACTCTTCGACAATGTACACCTATCGACACACCTATCATCAATGTGTGTTGACGTTCCTAGGGGGTAAAAACATGTACGCAACCTTAATAATTGCCACAATTCCCCTCACCTAAGGAGTGACGACAGAAATGATTTTGTGATTAAAAAGGCCAAAATAGATTAAGTTGTCAAGAATGCAAAATGACAAGTGCTATACCTTGACGATGCATGGGCCGCTCCCATTGAACAAATGTGCGGACCGGCCTAGGCTGATCGGCGCTCAAGAAGGGCGACGGGCCATCCTAATCTAACTTCTGCGTGACTTCGGTCTTGCCGAAGTTACGAGGGGAAAGGCTGGCGGAAAAACCCTCCTCACGAAGTCGCTTGTTGATCTCGCCGCCGCATCCCGTAAGCCCCGTCCCAAGGTCGTCGCCGCTTCTCCCATCACGACGCTCCTCCTCGTCGATGTCCCCCGTCACCTCGAGGACACGTATGGGGGACCGAAACAAACATACAAAAAAGCTAGCGCTCCTCCCTTTTGCGCTAACCCCCCCCCCCCCCCCCCCCCCCCCCCCGCCGTTTCCCCGGCTTTTTCTGTGTTGGTACCAGGTTACTTATTTTGCAATGAGCCAAAGACCGTACCCTATCCCACCGATCACCCGTCCATCAAGCACCCTTGATTTGAGTGCGAGCCTCCGAGCTTGCCCGTACTCGCACTCAATATTAATGTTAGGTGTGCCTAGCGATAGTGGGTAGCGGCAAGGTAGGGCGGGGTCGCCCTTACCGGATCCAAAACGCCGCGGGGTACGGACATTTATCCGAAACCCTATGTCCATGGTTTCATGGAGGCGGATGATAATGAGGACAACCGCCGCCATACCTTGCCGCTCCTCCCGTCGCGACACTCCTTCTCATTGCTTGTGTAGTGCCCCCCCTCCTCTTGGGTCAGCAACGAACGCCCTTTCTTGGCGTTGCTTCCTGGCTGTCCGCCGCCAACTCCAACACCCTCAACCCACCGTTGATCCGTTCGTACCCTCCTCGCCAAAAAGTAGTTAACATATACCGCTCCGCCTCTTTATCGGCAGGGTATTTGAAAGTATTCAGTCGCGAAAAACATGTCGGATGGCCCGAGCCGGAGATCTTGGCGCTAGTTGTGTACATATACTAATTTGAAAGCCCTCCGTAAATGGCTTTCCCGAAAGCTCCTACTAATCGAGCGGATCGCAGCTGTCGGTCCATCCCGCCTAGCCCCTATTGTGTTAGGCATCGCAAGGCAATAGGGTTGCCAACGCCCACTACGAGGAGATGGGGCTTAGTGCCGACGGGCTTGCGAGCGCATCCCCCTCCGGGACCGCCGCCGCAACGACGCCGGCGGCCGCCGAACCGGATAGGAACTTAAGGTTCGTAGGCTCCGGCCTTTAAGGCGTGGATGACTTGGAAGTAGTTTCTTCAAAGTGGTTGCATGGCGGAATAGGAGAGACTAGAATGGATCACCCACGGCGATGCTGGCATGAAGTCCTCATGAACATAGATGTAGTGGGTTTGCGTTCGGGACCATTCGGGCCTCTACATACACCAACGGAAATTGTTGGCAGCGTCGTGGCAATACACCCATTTTATTTAATTGACAAGCGGTTGTAGAAACTTACAAACTACAACAAACGTGATTTTGCTTCACTTAATTCGGAATGGGCGTTTCCTACTTTTATTTAAATCACACGCTTGAGGTTGGAATAGGCGGATCATGGCGCAAACCCAAAACCTAAGGAATCTAGATGGCTAAACTTATACGCCCAAAGATGACAGCCGTTGCCTCGCTATTGTTGAAAATCATTTTCATTTTAATTGGAATGGTAGTTGAGACTCAATTGATGGTCGAGAGACGTCCAAAATATCTCATTCTTTCGTCGACTAAGTTAAGAAGTTGATGAGGAAGTCCACGATAGCTAATGGACGTGCATTTGAAGTTTTCACCAGTCATTTGAAACATGATCAACAACAATTGAGACTCAAATTCCACGCTAGCGACGAGTTAAATCAACGACATCGCTTTGACATCCACAATATGTTGTTTGAAGAGTTCTCGGAACTTTACATTACGTACGTCAACTTGGCACATGACCTTGGGACCATTCCAAGGCGTTGATGCGACTTTTTTAGGGGATTCGAATCTTCCAAGTATTTTTTCTTACCTGAAATGAACCATATCTAGATTTTTAGTAGATGAAATGAAGAGACAATTTTCAAAATAAATTAAGGTGAGACGAGTAAACACCTTTAATAGGAGTGTGACCCGGTCCGAACTGATATTTCGAAACACAGATACCCACATGGATTGCTAGTTCCCGCTCACATTTATGGATGAACATGTGTAATATGATTGAATCTCAATCCAATTTCCGAGTAAGAACGCATTGCAATTACAGTGAGGCACTATGTATTGGAACAAATCATTTTAATTCGGAGGAATATATTTTTCCTTTAACCAATTCCATCCCATGCAACTTGGCTAAACCCTCCGTCGCAAAGTGCCCTTTTTTTGTGTGTAACCATGTGTGCTTACTAGGCACAACACCGGGATTTGTTTGAATCCACGATTTCTTACATGGAAATCCGCTACCATGCTAGAATGTATAATGGATTGTGTGTGAAAGTGATGTTTGAAATGTACATGGCCAATCTTGGCGCCCGCCGGCGGCGCAGCGGCGGCGGCCCCGGAGGGGGGTGCGCTCGCAGGCCCGTCGGCACCTACCTCTACCTCCACGCGGTGGGCGCTGGTAACCCCATAGCCGTGCCAGGCCTGGCACGGTAGGGGGCCGAACGAGGTACCGGCAGCTGCGATCCGCGGGATCAGTAGCTGTCGGGAAGCCATGTACGGAGGGTTTTGGAAAACATAATATCCGTACACCGACACAGGGATCTCCCGCTCGGCCTGTCCGATATGTCTTTCTCGCGACTAAATACTCGCAGATACTCTCCCGACGATGGGGCGGGGGCGGCGTCTGCGAAATATTTTTTGGCGAAAAGGGGTACGGACGGATCAGCGGAGGGACGAGGGTGTTGGAGCTGGCGGCGGACAGCTGGGAAGCAGCGCTTGGGACAGCGCTCGCTAGCAGTCGCCAGCCCTGCGAGAGTCTTAAGTCTCCCCTGGGGGCGAGGCCTGATGCTACGCAGGACGGAGGCTGGTCGCAGCCGGAGGAGCGGCACGGTCTGGCGGCGGCGGTCCTTAGGATCGCCCGCCGCCGGAAAAGCCCGGTACGGGGGGTTTTTGGAAAAATTCCCGTACCCACCATCTTTTGAGGACCGGCGACTCGATCCCTGTGTTCTTCCAACCCCTTCCCTAGTCGGTACCCGGTTATCGATAGGCTGCCTCAGGCAGTGTGCCTAGGGTTATCGTAACGGCACACTGCTCGTAAAGGCGACCCCCTAACAACGTAAACCACCGGGGGAGGGTACGGACGGCCACAGCGCGATCAGATAGGTGTTGGAAACAGACGGGAAAAGGACAGGGGACAGGAGAAAATCTGGCTCGGGGGCAGGAGAGCCAGCCGGACACCGTCTGCAGCCTAGTCATTTTCTCTTCTCAGCCCCCGAAGGAGGAGAGAAGACCCGGCTAGGTGGAGAGCTGCGTCGGGAGGAGCGGCTAATACCTCGGGCGGGGTGGAGCACGGATCGGAGCGGGACCGACGACGACCTATGCGAGGGGGGTTTTTCACCTGCCTTTCCCTCCAAGCTCCGGCACGACCGGAGTCGCACGGGAGCCGAGGTCAGGCAGGTTCGCCTCGACCATCTCCAGTTGGACAGCCTTGCTGATCAGCGACCCCGCAGCGGCTGGAGCAGGCCGCGTAACGTGGAGACTAGCGACATTTTATATTTCATACTGTATCCAAAAAAATACGTATAGATCAGAAAATTATAAATACCTGGATACGGGTATGTTTTAGACGGTATCGTTACTGCCATTGGAGAGGTTGGGATTAGTGGTTCACGGTCTATCCCCACGCTTAGAAGTCCAACTACAGGTTGAGCATAGCAAAAGGGGGGGCCCAGAGACTCCAGCCGGTTTTTACTGGTATTGGAGTAATTAATTTCATTTCATTTCATGGCCAATCTTAATTTCAGCCACCGCTTTCACACACAAACAAATGTGCATATTGTATCGCGCATGCACTGAATCGGAAAACTATGTCTGAAAATTTGTTACATCAAGGTTAACAGCCGCCCCGCTCCAATCACTCAGCTCGTCTTATTCCATATTAGCAATGATGTCACACGTAATAGAAAAATGAGTGAGTCACTAGAACTCGCTTATTACAAAGCAGTAGCAAACATGTCATTAATTTAGTTATGATAACACAATTTATCATAACCTTACCGGAGTGAAAGACGCTTCCAAATGGCTGGCAGAATACTAGCTTGCATTGAAACTCGAATATATCCACCCAATGCCCCATAATAGCGGACAAAAATACCACATTCTCACAATCTCACCGCTAATAGAGATCACGAGCCCCTCCTCCATCGGCTTCATGATGTCGGCCTTCATGTTGTGCCATGCCTACGCCACAATGAAGAATGCTCGTCAAATGAATCAAGTGAGTCGAGTAATTCGTCGATCCGTGGTAACTCTGTACGGTCTTTCCTCGGAAGGTCGTTGAGTTCCCGGTGGTTTACGCATATACGCAGAGTACCGCATGTCTTGCGTACAAATACAATCGTGGCACCGTACGGAGATTTAGATGGACGAACCCATCCCTTAGCGAGTAGGTCTTAATTTACAAGTGTATCGTTACCTCTTGGAGCTAAGTTGGTGACATGCGGTACTTTCGCTCCTTAGGTGGCTCGTCACACTCCTGATCAATCTCAGAATTAATTTCGATTAATCTCAAAATCAATATCAAAGTCACGCTCGTTTTGGCGGCAGACCGTCATTCTACTTAATAATGTCCGTAAACTCGTTCAGGGAATCACGTCACGAAGTCATCCACTCAGTTGGTTGGTCAGTCTTCATGTCGTCGACAACGGCATGCACCTCTCGTAGTCCAATCACAAAGAGGGATGTTGGTTGTTTTCTTAGCAGTCGTGTCATCGCGTTTGCCTCCAAGCGATGCCTGCCACATGTACGGTGTACTCGTCGCCAATAATCAAAGTTTCACCAATTCTACGGTGGCGGACCGTTTTAGTAGATAAATCTATGTCCATAGTAATGGGTTGAAACCAAGGTTGGCCGAAAATGATGTCGTTCGAATTTATCCAACTTAGTAATAATTGCGTCCAAACGTATGTCCAATGTCCCTATTGTAAGCACTTCATTCAGTTTTCGTTGGCAGCAAGGCGTAGTCGTATTGCCGTTTGTCAGTTTAATCCGGTATTTCTCTCCAAAAAACGCCGGAATATCATGCTCCCTTACCCACTCAGCCTTATTGAAATTGAAATTGAAATTGTTTACAACAATACCAGTAAGAACCGGCTGCTGTCTCTGGGCCCCCCCTTTTGCTATGCTCAACTTGTTGTTGGACTTCTAAGCGTGAGGTAGATCGTGAACCACTAATCCCAACCTCTCCAATAGCAGTAACGATAGCGTCTAAAACATACCCGTATCCAGGTATTTATAATTTTCTGATCTATACGTTTTTTTTTTTGGATACAGTGTGAAAAATAAAATGTCGCTAATCTCCACGTTACGCGGCCTGCTCCAACCGCTGCGGGGTCGCTGATCAGCAAGGCTGTCCAGCTTGAGCTGGTCGAGGCGAACCTGCCTGGCCTCGGCTCCCGTGCGACTCCGGTCGTGCCGGAGCTTGGGGGGAAAGGCAGGTGAAAAACCCCCCTCGCATAGGTCGTCGTCGGTCCCACCTCGATCCGTGCTCCACCCCGCCCGTGGTATTAGCCGCTCCTCCCGACGCAGCTCGCCACCTAGCCGAGTCTTCTCTCCTCCTTCGGGGGCTGAAAAGAGAAAATGACTAGGCTGCAGACGGTGTCCGGATGGCTCTCCTGCCCCCGAGCCAGATTTTCTCCTGTCCCCTATCCTTTTCCCGTCTGTTTCCAACACCTATCTGATCGCGCTGTGGCCGTCCGTACCCTCCCCCGGTGGTTTACGTTGTTAGGGGGCCGCCTTTACGAGCAGTGTGCCGTTACGATATCCCTAGGCACACTGCCTGAGGCAGCCTATCGATAACCGGGTACCGACTAGGGAAGGGGTTGGAAGAACACATGGATCGAGTCGCCGGTCCTCAAAAGATGGTGGGTACGGGAATTTTTCCAAAAACCCCCCGTACCGGGCTTTTCCGGCGGCGGGCGATCCTAAGGACCGCCGCCGCCAGACCGTGCCGCTCCCCCGGCTGCGACCAGCCTCCGTCCTGCGTAGCATCAGGCCTCGCCCCCAGGGGAGACCTAAGGCTCTCGCACGGCTGGCGACTGCTAGCGAGCGCTGTCCCAAGCGCTGCTTCCCAGGTGTCCGCCGCCAGCTCCAACACCCTCGTCCCGCTGCTGATCCGTCCGCACCCCTTTTCGCCAAAAAATATTTCGCAAACGCCGCTTCCGCCCCATCGTCGGGAGAGTATCTGCGAGTATTTAGTCGCGAAAAAAACATATCGGACTGGCCGAGCGGGAGATCCCTGTGCCGGCGTACGGATATTATGTTTTCCAAAACCCTCCGTACATGGCTTCCCGACAGCTGCTGATCCCGCGGATCGCAGCTGCCGGTACCTCGTTCAGCCCCCTACCGTGCCAGGCTTGGCACGGCTACATGGTTACCATCGCCCACCGCGTGGAGGTAGAGGTAGGTGCCGACGGGCATGCGAGCGCACCCCTCTCCGGGGCCGCCGCCGCTGCGCCGCCGGCGGGCGCCCACTCAGCCTTATAGAAATTCTCCAAAGCGTCGGAATCCACTAAAATACGGCATCGGTGACTTCGTAAGGTGCCTTCTAACACTAAGATAGTCGTACTAAGCTTGGTCGTAAACACGTTTAGCGTCGCAAGAACACTTTCCTCTAGTCGGACTTTCTTGTTCACCCACCCGTCGATCGGTTTTCCAAAAGTCTCGTAACGGAGGGGGTCTGCTCATCGCCGCGAACCAACTAATCCGTTCGCCGCGCCGAAATTAATTCCTTCCAGGTGGCCCATATAGGCCGAGAGGCATCCGCCGACGGCGTAGCGACGGCGGCCCCGGAGGGGGGTGCGCCCGCAATCCCGTCGGCACCTACCTCTACCTCCACGCGGTGGGCGCTTGTAGCCCTATAGCCGTGCCATGCTTGGCACGGTAGGGGGCTAAACGAGCAGGTACCGGCAGCTGCGATCCGCGGGATCAACAGCTGTCGGGAAGCCATTTACGGAGGGTTTTAGAAAATCATAACATTTGTACACCAACACTAAGATCTCCCGCTCGGGCCGTCCGATATGTTTTTTCGCGACTGAAAACTCACAGATACTCTCCCGAAAAACGGGGGGGGACGGTGTATGCGAAAGATTTTTTGGCAAAAGGGGGTACGGACGGATCAACGGTGGGACGCGGGTGTTGGAGATGGCGGTGGACAGCCGGGAAGCAGCGCTAGGGCAAGGCGCTCGCTAGCAGTGGTCCAACCTTGTGAGTTTCGAGTCTTCCCCGGGGGCAAGGCTAGAAGCTACGCAGGACGGAGGATGGTCGCAGCCGGAGGAGCGACGCGGTCTGGCGGTGGAGGTCCACAGGATCGACCACCGCCAAAAAAACCCGGTACGGAGGGTTTTTGGATAGTTTCCGAACCCGATATCTTTTGAGGAGTGGCGAATCGATCAGCGGGTTCGGCCAACCTCTCCCTTAGTTGGTATCTAGTTATCGACACGCTGGCTAAAGCAACGTGCCTAGGGTTATCGCAACGGCACTCTGTTGATAGAGGTTGTCCCGTGACAGCGTAAACCATTGTGGGAAGATACGGGCGGATTTCGCACGATCATATAGGTGTTGGAAACAAACGGAGCTGGACTGTCAAAATTGAGGGGGCGATAAGGACTAAGGAGTACTTACACTCGGTGAGTGACACTGCATATCATCTCACCCTCAGCAAGTGCCTAGCACTTGCCTAGCACATGACACGCACTCACCTTGTGGTGAGCACACTGTTAATCCATGTACACACGGAATGGCATGAAGGGGGTTAGAACCGCCGCTTCCCGGAACGGAGTTGTACGCCTTATCCAAGTACCGCCAAAAGTCGGTACCCGATAGGAACATATTGTGTATATGAACCCATCGCATCGCATCGCGACTGAGCGGCGAACACCTATAGCGAACACCTATAGGTGGAGGGCCAGGACTCCCCCGGAGTCTAGCGTACAGATGTGTCCATTAGTAGTCCTACGGTGGGATATGTAAACACACACGCCAACGTATATTCTGAGCCTTTAGATGATATCTAACGCTCAGCAACCTGCCACCATCAGCAACCTAATCCACTCTATTGCTGATTGGCTTATCATCTTACTGTGCTGAGTCACAGCCGTACTATCACGATGCTACTTAACCGACATTGTTGTGTAGCGACTTGCCCAACCCCACACCCCCCAGCCCGATATCCGCAGTCACATTGTAAACACCATGCTACAATCAACACTCCCGGCCCACTTTACCCCCCGCACCTGCTGCACTAATCTACATAACTACCTCTTCGGCCTAAACCTTGAATACGACCTCCCTACACCCATCGGCTACCTCGATACCTCTGCAGTCCTATCCTTCCAATGGGGGCAGTACCATGACCTCTCCAACCTCTACTGCATTGCTACAACATTAACAAAACTCCACTCCACTCCCACCGCCTCATGTACAGTGGGAGTGTAACAACGAAGTCGACAATTACCACCACAACTCCCAATACCCCTCCCAATGGACTAACCTCTCTAACCGAGGCTCCCCCCCCCCCCCCGCCCGGGTACGCCTTACCACTCTCTCCTCGTCCTCACATAGCAAAACTCTCACTTCGGCCTCCTCCACCTAACCCACTCCTCCGCTACCTAGATTGACACAGTTAAGGCGACAACCAGCCTACAGGCGTGGTGTCGGGACAACAGAAGTGTGAGAGCTGTAGCCTAGCGACAGCTCTGTACCGAGTCAAACAGTTTATCGGTATGTCCGATCTAGACATGTACTAATCATATCTAGAGTAGCTTACAGTAGCTATCTGCAACTAATACGTATGCGGTATTACTTACAACACTCCCCCTGAAGGTAGCTACGGGATGAAGCGTTGCATTGGGTCTTGTCCTCCAAGGATCGCACTTCGGTGTCGTGCTAGTGCAGGTCCTGGGAGGGGTTTGGTGAGCATGTCAGCCACCATCTGGTCAGTGGGGAGGTACCTCAACTTGATGGTCCCTTGCTCCACGTGGTCTTTGAGAAAGTGCCACTTCAGGCCGATGTGTTTAGTCTTCTCGCTGACCAAGGCATTCTGGGAGTATGCAATGGCGCTTTGGTTGTCCTCCCAGATGGTGGTGGTTTCGGTGATGGGGGAGTCGAAGATTTCCCCCAGGAGTTGTCGGAGGTGGAGTCCCTCCTTGGTGGCGTCAGCCGCAGAGTAGTACTCGGCTTCACACGTGGATTGAGCCACACAAGTCTGTTGTTTGGACTTGTAACTGATTGGCCCGCGTCCGAGGGTGAAGAGATAGCCCGAGCGAGACTTGCGGGTGCTGCTGTCGTTGGCCCAATCAGCGTCGGCAAAGCCTGTGAGTTGGAGACTGTGGTCCATGCCCCCCCCCAACGTCAGGCGCATGTTGATGGTGCCATGGAGGTAGCGGAGGACCTTTTTCAGAGCCTGCAAGTGTGCCTCGGTGGGCGAGGCTTGGGCAGAGCCGAGGATGCTCAATGCCGTGGAGACATCGGGGCGGGTACAAACGGCGGCGTACTGAAGGCTGCCCAGGAGGCTTGGGTAGACGTCCTTGGCCACTCCTGTGAGAGAAGGCGAGTTCAAGTGTGTAAGGCCGGCGAGGAAGCCTGGGTCCATCGGAAGGGACGACGGCTTAGAGTCAGACATGCCGTACTTGGCGAGGATGTCGCGCAGGTACTTGGACTGGTCCAGCGAGATTGTGCGCGTGGAGCGATCGCGGGTAATGTGCATGCCGAGGAGTTGGGAGAGGTCGCCTAGGTCCTTGATTTTGAACCGTGTTCCGAGTTGGGCTTTGAACGATGCGAGCCAGGTGGCATCATTGCAGGCCGCGGGAATGTCATCGACGTACAGGGCGATCATGGCGAAGACGTGGCCGGCGCGGTAGATGTAGATGCACGGGTCAGAAACGCATTGTTGCCATCCATGGTCGACGAGCCACGCACGAAGTAGCATGTTGAACTCGCGGGGGGACTGCTTAAGGCCGTAGAGGCAACGCTTGAGGTGACAAACCTTGGACGTTCCATCGGTGAAGCCGAGGGGCTGGCGGATGTACACATCCTCCCGGATGGGGGCGTAGAGAAACGCTGTGTCGATGTCCAGTTGGCAGAGTTCAAGGTCGCGGGCGGCTGCAATGGTTAGGAAGAGACGCAGGCTGGCCATGCGGATGACCGGGGAGAAGGTCTCCGTGTAGTCCAGTCCAGCGCGTTGACTGCACCCCTTGGCGACGAACCGCGCTTTGAAGCGGGAGACGTCGCCGGCTGTATCCGACTTGACTTTAAAGATCCACATGCTGTTAACGACCATGCGGCCGGGGGGGAGGTCCACAAGGTCCCACGTGCCGTTGCTGATGAGGGAGGAATACTCCTGTTGCATAGCGGCTTGCCATTGGGTGGCTTGGGCGCTGTCCAGTGCAGCTCGGTAGGATTTTGGTTCCACACACTCTCGGGCGGAGAGGAGGGCGATGGCAGTAGGGGACGTGCCGGCAGGTGTGTGTGGGGGACCAGTGACAAGGTCGGGGACGTGAGGGTGCTCAAAGATGTCCTCTTGAGCTTTTCCTTGTTCAGGATCACAACACGCCGTGACGAGTGTGGGTGGGTAGTCGGACAGGTGGGCAACCATATCGCCGTAGCGAATGGGGTGGGAGCGGAGCCGAGCATGGCGAGGGGTTGGCGGGGGGGGTAGGGGTGTGGGTGATGTGAGGTCAATTGGGTGGGATAGGGGTGAGTCTGCGGGTACGTCGTCCGAAGAGTCGGTGATGGCCGAGTCGACGGAGGGTTGTGTGTCGAAGCCTGGGGTGTCTTCCTGAAAGACAACATGTACGGAAGTGGTGATGCGACGCGTTTCCGGATTGTAGACACGATACCCGGGTGCGTCAGGGGGATAGCCCACCATGACGCCGCGAAATGCTTTTTCACTGAGTTTCCGACGTTGTTTGTCGGGGACCTTGGCGAAAACGGCGCAGCCGAAGACGCGGAACTTGGAGGCGTTGGGCACCGACGACGTAAGGAGTGTGAGGGGGACGCCCCCATTAGGTCCGACCGAGCGACTGTACGTGCGGTTGCGAAGGTACACAACAGTGCTGACAGCACACGACCACATGGAGTTGGGAACGGCCATGTTGTGGAGCATCGCCGATGCATTGTCCCGGATGGTGCGCCAGGGACGTTCGGCCTTGCCGAGCATGTGGTGGGCGTATGGGGCAGAGAACTGTACCCCGACGCCGAGGTGTGCGCACATCTGGCGAGTGACAGCAGCTTCAAACACAGAGTCAGAGTCAAATTTGAGGACCGGTGCGAACGCGCCCGTCTGGGAGTGATGGCGGGCATGCAGGTGTTTGATGTCCAAGAGGATGGTTTCCAATTCCGAACATGCGTCGTCTTTAGACTTAAGGAACCGCACCCACATGTAGTTGGTGTGGTGGTCGATGACGAGTAAGCAGTAGCGGAGGCCATGTGGGGAGGGGACATTGACCGGGCCCCAGAGGTCAGCGGACAGGTTGAGGAGGGGGTGGGATGGCTTCGCGCAAGCGGCTGTGTTGCGTGGTGCAGCTGTGGCTTTGTGAAGGAGACAAGAGTCGCACGAAACTTTGGTTACAGCGCTAGTTAACACAGGGCTAGTCGGGACACCGTGAGTGTGTTGGGCCTGAAGGCTTTGCATGTTGAGGTGGCCATATCGACGGTGCCATAGGACGGGATCACACTGGGCAGTAAGGGCAACCTGAGGTGAGGGGTCAAGTGCCGGCGGGGCGGATGGGCTGGAAGGGAGGGCCGGCTGGTGGGGAAGGAGGTAGAGACCGTTTCCGGACGGTTCTAGCATACCCATGCCTGTGGGTACCAAAAGCAAACCAGTGTCAGAGTTGGAGGGGAATATGAATTCACAACCGCTGTGAGTTTGCATCCAGCTGACACTAAGGAGTCTGCCGATACGCTGTGCTGAACGAGATGATAGGTCAGGGGTGTAGAGTGCATACACAGTGCGGTGAATTAGCTGGCCAGAGGCAAGTCTGACAGAAAGTCGCACTGAGCCACTGCCCTTAACGTCAACGCCGACACCGCCCACGCGAGAGGGAGTGGAGGGGGGCGTGAATTTCACGAAGTCATCTCGGAACGCAGTGAGGTTAATCGAGCAGGCGGAATCAACGACCCAAAACTTTGACAGATTACGACCCGGGGCGAGGGAAGAGGAGAATGCCACAGAGCTGAATGGGACACTCACCTCGTCGTCAGCGTCGTCATCAACGCAGTCTGCGAAGGTGGGTAGGCAATCGGTGTCATCGGCGGGGGCGTCGTCGGCAGGGACGTCGCTCAGCAGCGCAGCGTGAGCAGAGGGGGTGCCGTCGGCGGCGCCGTACTTCTGGACTGTCAGCCTACGCTTGGCAAGATTCCACTTAAGAATAGCGTCATCAGTGGCATTGCACGCGGACATGAGATGGTGGAGGCTGCCACAAACGCCACACTTGTTGGGTCGTTGGCCGCGAGGGTTACGGTGTGGTGGGCCTCGACCGCTGTGCGAGCCGCGGCCCGCAGCGACGAACGCGGAGATGGGAGGAGGTGATATGTCCGGAGCGGTTGCGTCCGGAGCAGGGTTGTCTTCCATGTTGTGCGCAAGGTGTAGAATGCTCGCCATAACTTCATCAGCCGACATGATGTAGTCCGTGTCGAAGGCGTTGATGACGCATTGCTTCGCCTGACCGTGTGGGCCGCTGCTAGAAATGCCGCGCAGCATGAGGAGACCGAGGTGGTGGGGGTGGATGGCAACGGAGCCATCAGCCAACTGGCATGTGTCGTTGTACTCGTCAAAGGTCTGGCGCATGTAGTGGACATAGTCACTGAGTGACTGACCGGGGCGCTGTCTGACCGTGAGATTGTCCAAGAGGGACAAGGAGCGAGCAAAAGACCGACAGTCAAGGCGTTCACAAAGGATGTCCCACGCGGCGGCGGCGCAGTCTGGGCGTGCTGGAGAAACGCATTTCATGGCTTGGTCAGCGCGCTTATTCGCGCTGGCTGCATGGAGGAGCAGCGTGTAGGCGTAGTGTTGCGCTTGTTCGTCGAGCCAGACGCCGGAGTCGCGGATGGCCAGCTGAGGAATGAGGTATGCGGCCTTGATGGAGAGGAAATTAAGGAAGGTCCTCTTCCATTGCTTAAAGTCCGTGGTCGGGCACATGACGGGGACCGACATCTTCATGGACCGGTTGAGGGCGTCCTTGTCGAAGCCGGGGGCTTCGTGTGCCGCCCGGTTGATGACCACCGGGTCGATAGTGGGGCGACGACGGCCCCGGGGGTTGGGGTCGCCATGTTGGAGTGGGGGAGAGTGCCGGCCATGAAAGGGAGGAGGTGGGCCACCGGGAAAGGGAGAGCGGCCGGCCATGGGACGCGGCGGGCCGTACGAGTGCGGGTGGTCACGGTAGGGGGGGATAAGATGAGAGGGCGCCTCCGTGATATGGGGGCCGGGGTGGTGAAGGGCGTATCCGGCGTGGGGGAAGGGGGGAGGTGGTGGGAGGTGATCAACCCGGATGGCGTGACGCGAGGGGTCGTAGTGCGCCTCGGCACGCGCGGGCTCGCGGGGCGCATCGTGGCGGCGCTGTGCGACTGTGGGGTCGCTAACAGGGGCTGCAGCAGGAAAGAGTGTTTCTGCGTCCGGGGTTACGAAACCAGGCTGGGTATGGTCACTCAGGTGGAGGGTGTGACCGTCGTGGCTGTGCCGGACGGGTTCGAGTGGGGCATCGTGGCGGCGCTGAGCTACAGGGGGGTGCGGATTAGCACCCGCAGCAGCGACAGCACCCTCGGCCGACTGCGAGTCGACACGAGCAGTTAAGCTCGCCACTTGCGCAACGAGCAGCGCGAGAGTATCGGGGGGGTGATCGAGGGTGCTCTGGTGAGAGCCTGACTCAGGGGAATCAGCAGGTGAATCAGGCGGGTTTTTCTGCTCCATTTCGACAGAGGGAAAAAAAAGAAAGAGCTGAAGGAAAAAACAGGCAGCGGTAAAAACCGCTAGCCGGACTCGTGCCTAACAGCGGTATGCTAAGAGACGGCCTGATGCCCGCCGACCCCTCGGCCTGTAGCCCCGGGGTGTCTCAGAGCACCTTTTCTGTATCCTCCACCCAGTGTGGGGCACAAGTCGAGGCCAAGGCCAGGACAGGTGGAGCGCTGCGCGAGGTGGCTGATGCGCGAGGCTAGTATAAAAATAAAAATAAAAGGTAAGCTACGGCTGGCGTGCGACCTGTGGATGCGTATTCACCCGACAGTGCACCCCCCCGTTCTCCAGCTTGGACCTGTGTGCACCCTGTCCACACACGACGAGTGCGTCGGTGTGGTTGGCTGGCTATCTCCGGCGGGTGGCTGGCTTAAGAGGGTGGTGGCGGGTTTTAAAAATCGCAGTTTATACTGGCGATACCGCCGACTACAGGTTGAAAGTACTAGGTGTCTATAGAAACTTGCCTTCTGCGGGAGAGCTGTCGATCGCAGCTCGCCGAACCAGGTTGTCGCGCGTGAGTGACGTGAGGCGGGGGCCCATAACCTATTGAACCATGCAAACACAGTTAGTGTGGAAGATAACGTACGCAAACGTAGTTACAGTCACAGTCCCGCAAACGGAACAGTTAAGGCGACAACCAGCCTACAGGCGTGGTGTCGGGACAACAGAAGTGTGAGAGCTGTAGCCTAGCGACAGCTCTGTACCGAGTCAAACAGTTTATCGGTATGTCCGATCTAGACATGTACTAATCATATCTAGAGTAGCTTACAGTAGCTATCTGCAACTAATACGTATGCGGTATTACTTACAACAACCCCCCTCGCCACACCTTCCGCTCCGCTCCCCTCCCAAAGGGACGACCCCAACTACTCGCCGCCCTCCACCCCCAATACCACCTATCCCCCCCAACTCCCACCCCCGCCCCTCTCCCCACCAGCTACCCCTTCCCTCCCCCTCCCCCCCCTCCCCCCTCCCCTCCCCCCTCCCTTCCAACCTCCTCCCATTGACCACCCCCCCGCCGACCCTCCCAACACCACCCCCTCTCACCCCTCCCCCATCCTGCCACACCACACATCACAACCACTCCACCTCATCACCCTCAACACCCGCGGCCTCCACACCTCCAATATGGATGTCGAACACCTCTCTACCTCGCACCACCCAGACGTTCTCATACTCACCGAAACCAACCATGCCACCCACAAATCCCGTTGGCGTATCGCCCTCCCCCAATACCACCTCAAAAGCTCCCGACCCTACTACTCACGTGTGCCCCTACCCAACGCAGGCGTTTTCTTCGCGGTCCGCAGAGCCTCGTTCTAGTCTGCCACTGTCCTAACCCCGCCCCCCCACCTCATCCCCCACATCGCCGGACTAAAACTCGTCCCTCATTCAGGCACCCCCTACCTCCTCATATGAGCATACATGCCCCAGCTCCACACCCCCCAACTGAACCGCTTATATGCTGAAGTTGCAGCATGGGGCCTCCGCCTGGCAGACGCCCACCCGCACCACCGCGCCCTATGGGGAGGGGACTTCCAATCAACCACCACCACAGGTACAAGTTACCCTGCCTTCACCTCCCTACTAGAATCCCACCTCCATCCACTCCACGACCCCATCCCTACCTTCCCCCGCAGCGGAGGTTGCCTTGACCACTGGCTCTCCACGCCCCATACACCTCCCTCCCTCCCACCATGCTCTTGCTCGGTATTCCCCTCACCCTCCCACTTCACTGACCACTCTGCAATCCACCTCGTCATTCCCGCCCCTTTCTCTCTTATGGCACATCCCCCCCTCCCCATACCCACCCTAACACACACCACACGACGCGCAAAATCAACTTTAAACTTCCCCTCACACCCGACCACATGCAAAGTATCAAACAAGCACACCCGACCTCATCAACCAAACGGCAGCCCTCCACGCAGAAATACTCAACACCCCACATACCTCAGCCTCCCCCGACACTCTTGACACCCTCGCCTCACAATTCACTACACTCCTCTCCCGACACATGGACCACGCTCCCACAGTTTGGCCTCTCCTCCCCGCCAAAAACCTCCGCCCACCCGAGGCGTCCCTCGACCCCACTTAATAAAAAAACACGCAAACACATTCTTAAACTCCCCTACCCCTCGCCCATGCCCTCTTAAATACGACCGAATACCTCACCCCTGACGCCGCCATCAAGCAACAGTGCCAAGCACGCATACGCCACCTCCTACGCACCACCACTACAGACAAGCTGAGAAAAATGAAAACTCGAGCCAATACGGCCTACGACTCCTGCCCTAAATCCTCCCACCGCCGCTTGAAAATTAAATGCGGCCTCCTACCCCCCACCAGCGCCACCTCAACCCTCCGCCGCATTACCAAACCCGATAAAACTACCGCAACCTCTCCCTCCGCCGTCCTAGAAGCGGTACACTCTCACTTCGCCACCGAACTCGGCCGCGCCACCCCACACGACCTGTCCACCCCCCTTGGGAACTCCCAGACAACCCCGACAACTTTACCATCGAACCCCGCGGTGACCCCTCTCTCACCCTCGCCGACATGATTCCCCCGCGACACCTTCGATAAAATCCTTCACTCCCTAGGCACTGGCAAAGCCCCCGGCCCCGACGGTATCCCCAATGAAATAATCAAATTCCTACCACCGGCGACCCGCTCTGCCCTCTTCTCTCTCCTCTCCCTCCTCGCCCACAAGTCCTACACCCCTCCCGACTGGTGCCACAGCACAACCTGCCTGCTACACAAAAAAGGTGACCCCTCCCTCCTCGACAACTACCGCCCTATCGCCCTCATGAATAACCTCCTTGAACTATGGACCGCACTAATCAAAGATGCAGGCTCAAAATACGCCGAAACCCACGGCATTCTCAGCGACCAACAAGACGGATTCCGACAACACCGAAGCATCCACGACGCCCTCTCCTCCATCATAATGACGATGGAGGACGCGAAACTCCACAAAAAAGACATCTACGTCATGTACGCGGACTTCAAGGGCGCCTTCAACGCCGCGGACCACCGCATCATGTTCAAACACATGCGTCAACTCGGTTTGCCCCCCACCTTTGTCGACACATGCGAACATCTCTACGGGGTCTCAACCACGGACTATATTACACCACATGGCCCCACCCCTTCCATCGACAGAAATCGCGGAACCCTTCAGGGCGACACCCTCTCCCCATTTCTATTCACCCTCTTCCTTGAATCCTTCCTTCGATGGCTCACGGTGGGAAGCCGGGGCTATCGCCCAGCCCCCCCCCCCGCCACTAACGCCGACCCCACAGAACCCACAGCCACATACCCAGGACACGGCTTCGCCGACGACCTCAGCCTCGCCACGGGCTCGACCCCCAACATGGTCGTCCAGCTCAGCGCCTACACGGGTATGACCGTCAACATTCGCAAATGCTGCATCACCGGCGCCCTCTAGCGCAAAGGCAACGCCCTTACCCTAGCAAACACTGCCCTACTCGCATCCCGCCTACAAACTCAGTTCATCACCATCAACTCCACCCCGGCCCCCATCCCCTCCATTGGCCCCTCCGACACATACCGCGTCCTCGGGGTAGAGCTTAACACCGCCCTCACCTTCACCAAACACTGGCACGAAATAAAACGTACCACATCATCCCTCATCACAACCCTTTCCCCCTCCCCACTAACACAATCCCGCAGAATCAGGGTCATCCGTGGACTCCTCATCGGCAAACACTTCACCCTCCAGCTCGGCCTCTTAACCGACTCTCAACTCGACACTCTCGAAGGACAAATCTGCCGCGCACTCCGCTCCGCCATCTTCTCGGTACGTAACCTTCCCCGCACCGCCCTCCACCGCCCTACCTCCGACCTCAGATACGGCCTCCCCTCCCTCAAAGCCCACGCCGCACAACTCACAGTTTGCCACCTACATAAAATCATGAACACCTCAGGCTACCGAGGCCACATAGCCCGCGCACACATCCGCACCATATCCACCACGTACTCCCACTGGCCCTCGGAATCCATCATGTCAACGTGTTACACCCCACCCACACTCAAGTGCTTAGTTAGAGCTCAGCGCGATGCGGGCACCCTATTCCACAACATCCCTCCACTCTCCCTCACCAACCCTATCGCCTCCACAATCCGCGCCCACTTCACCACCCAAGACAACACCCTCCTAGCCTCACTCCGAGACAAAGCCACACACATCACCGACCCTCACACATATAAGCAAGCCTACTGCGACTTCTCTCCCCGCAAAACACATGCCTCCCTCCTCCACCGCCTCACCCCCCTCTGGAAAAATAACATCACCACATGGCCAGAAGTCCTCCTCCGTGCCACCTCATCCTCCTTCATCCTCAAATCCTGGAAATCCATCTCCACACTCACGGGGTCCACCACCGCAATCTCAGTCCCCATCCGCCTTCTCGCCGCTATCCTCACCGAACCCTCAAATACTATCCACAACCGCCTCCCCACCACACAACTCACCCCCATGCAAGCATCCCCCTCCACCACTGTCCACCCCTCATGGATTCCCCTCCTCTCCCCACACCTCCCTCGCTCACCCCCCACCCTCTCATCCGGCATCTACACCTCCCGCACCACACACTCCACCCCCATTGCACCCACCACACACTTAGACACAGAATACATCACCCCCTCAGACCACCACTACCCCCCCTGCGACGTTACGCGCATCATTTCCAAACACAAGGACGCAGAATACGGCAAAACGCAGTACATGGTAGAATGGGCCCCGGAACACCTCACGGACTGGGACATACAACTCCAACTCGACGACGGCTACCGCCTCATCTCCACCACCCCCACATCGGTATGCCTCCCCACCCCCTCCCCCGCCGCTTGCTCCATGTGTCATGACCCACTGCACACAGAACCCACCTCCACCTGCTGCACATGCCCGCACTTTGCCGTACATTCCCAATGCCGCCCAGCTCAGGGACCCGCCTCATGGCAGTGCGATTGGTGTGCTCGCGGCCAACAACTCGACCTCACCCGCCTCCACGAGGTCCAGTGGGCCCCATGCCTACAACTACACGACACCATCAGTGAGACCCCCTCCGGCCCCACCGCACTCACCGCATTTAACTCCGGCTTTGTCCCCTCCACCACACCCATACTGCCATAACCCGGACCCCCTCCATGGTCACACCCCCTCATTACATTCAACCACGACCCCATCCACCCTGACCTCGACATGCTCCCCACCGGTAAATTCGCCATCCACACACACCCATTACTCCATGACACCACCGTGCTCTGCACTCCCGACGGCCGCGCGGTCACCACCCTTAGCGGCCCCCGCGTCCGCCACCTCTTCCAACTCTTCCGCCCCGACCTCTCGCAGCACACGTTCGAAGAGGAGGTCTACCACCTCCTCGCCCGACTAGGCTCCCGCTCAGAAATCCACTCACCCACTCCCGCCACTACCACCCGTAATAGGTGGGCCACTAGAGAAGACCTACTCACATCTCTCCGCCACACATTCCACATACAGACAGAACTCTACTCCGACCCCCTCAATAAATCCCTCCACTCCCACACATACCACTCACTTTACCCCGAAGACATAGTCTTCTCATCCAGCGGCAGCAACGCCCCACACACATGGCAAGGCACAAACATCGCCAACCCGGAATACGACCACGAATGCATGCGCTGCGCCATGGAACACGCAATCACCAGCGCACACCTCACAGCCCCTCACACACCCAGCGCAAACATCCTCATCCTCCCCCGATGGGAACGCACACCCTACCGCCATTCCAAATACATTAACTCTCCATACACCCACCACCTCTACACCCTCCCCAACGACGCGAACACCTTCCTACCCCCCGACCAACACACAGGCAAACCCACTCCTACCCCATTCGGCACACGCTGGATGGTAGACATCTACCTCGTCGCGAACCCCTTCGCACTCTCCACCCTCCCATCACACACAGCAATGACCGCACTACACAACACTCTAGAGTCCATCTACGACACTCACCTCCCCAACCCCACCATCACCATCCCTCCTCCTCACCTCTTCGACCCCAACTCACCCCATCACATATCCCCTCCCGGAACGCATGCAACTAACATACCCCCCCACCAGAGGTACTCTTGCTTGGAACTGACTGGACTTTGTATACACAGACGGCTTGAAAAAAGGAGACTCGTCCCCTCTAGGAGGAGCAGCCATCCACCCCGCCTTGGACACCAGAATCAAAATCCTGGTGACCTCTGCCCCTCCCTCGCATACAATAAATCGAGCTGAATTGGCTGGCATAGATATAGGCCTCCAACCTGGCCGCACCCACCTCCTTGCAGACAGTGCGTGCTCCCTCCGCCTCATACAAGGATACTTAAATTGCCCTTCCGCTTACAGACACAATATCCACCGTGACACCCTCCTATCCATCACACACACCCTCCAATCCCGCTGCGACGCAGGCATCCGCACACACCTCGGCAAAATTAAAGCACACAACCACTCCCTCGGTAACGACATCGTAGACACTCTCGCTAACCAAGCCGCGGATGGTCACCCACCCGACACTATATACACCACAGGTTCAGAGGTCATGATAGGCCATTGGACATGGCCCTACACCCTCATTCCACAAACCCTAGGGGAACCCATCCCCTACAGATACACCAACCTCAAAGCCGACGCACACACCTACAGCACCAAACACACACACACTCCCCTCTCGCAAACAACCAAACACGGAGCCCTCCTCGCCCGCGCCGCGGAGGACGGCGCCGACTTCTCTTTCCACAAAAAACACACATCACTCACCAACATACAATTCACACACAAACAAGAATTCATGTGGGGAGTCCACAACACCCGCCTCCTCACACACAACCCCACCCTCCGCTGCCCCATGTGTGGACAATTCACCAGCAACGGCCACATGGCCGGTAACTGCCCCACCATGTCTGGCCTAAGACAAGACCGCCACAACAACGCGCTACAACTCTTACTCTCCCTCTTGGAACGCCACAACGGAGGACGCTAGGAGACCATCACTGCAAACTTCGGTAACAAACCCATCAAATCATTTGCCTCCCCCACTCCTGCCCACACACCACTTGACTGTCACCCACCTCACCCCACCTACATGCCCACCCGCCATGTTGCTGCTGACGAAGGTATATGGCCCGACTCACTAACCTCGTGTCCCGCCGTCCTCCCACCTGAGATTCTCCCCCCCGCGCTACGACCCCCTGCACACAAACCCGACTTTATCCGCCTCCTCGAACCTCGATTCGTCGGCCACTCAAACGGTCGCCGCCGTTACGCATCCATAAAAAAGATTCAGATAGGGGAATGGAAGTACTGCACAGACAACAACCTCTCCCAAACAGCTCACCTCATACGTGCCAAGTACACTCCCCTTGCAAACGCCATCCGCAGCCACTGGCCAGGCACAGTGGTAGACATCCTCCCCATCGTCATGAGCCGCACAGGTACACCGCACTCCTCCACCATCACGAGTCTCACCTCCCTCCTCACCGCACGCACAGACCCTCCTGACAAACTCATCTCCAAAGCACGCCTCGACACGTCTCGTATCCTTGCACAACTCCACACGCATATTGTCCAATGGCTACACCATCTCCTACTCATATACCGCATCAAATCCCGCACGACCTCCCGCCGCGCCTCCGCACATTGCACTTCGCACGCCCCTGAATGCACGCCGCCCTCGCCCCGTCATGCACAACTCCCCGGGGGGGGAGTAAAAACCCCGAACATCCCTAGAGAGGTTGGACTTAGGTGGTTAACGGTCTAGCCCTGACTTGTAAGTTCCGTGTATGGCATAGTTGGGAGGGCCCAGAAACAGCAACCGGCGCATACCGTGTTTGGTGTAAACTGGCGCATACGGTACATGTTGTAAACAATTTCAATTTCAATTTCAATTGTGTAGCGGCTTGATTACCACACAAATTATGTCTCGCAACACTCCTCCTTGCTACGCAGGCAAACCCGGCTATTAACCTCTCGCTTACGTAGCATTTTCGTGTGTTTTTTATTTCACTCTCTTTAGGTGCCAAGAGGCCGCGTGCGTCGTATGTAATACTTTTATCACGACTCACGTCGTTTATGACGTGAGGGGACTTTGTGACACCATCCGCTGGAAGATGTGGAAAGGTGTTGCTGGCACGAAGGCAAGCATCGCTAGCAAGTGGTTCGAGGTGAACGGCCCTGTTCCCGAAGACGCAATGCATGCCATCGCCCTTAAGGCCAGCGCGCAAGAGTTCGAGCCCGATGCGAACTCAAAGCGCGTCAGTCTTGGCTATTGTTTTGTCGATATGGATACTCTCGCGGCTTTCTTGCGGCTTCAAGACTTCGGCAAAGGTCAAGGTTTATTCGCTTTTTCGGGGAACTAGTCGGTTTCGGTATGTGTGGTACCGGTGACCATGACATACTGCCGTACTAAAGTTGGGTTTCAAGCGTATACTACTTCGGTGAGGGTAGAATACAATGTGGTCACCATTCCCGTGCAAAATGACGCACAAATAGATTGGCCTGTGGACTACGAGGCGGACATTAGAATGTGGCCCTTCCTGTGACCAAGCTCATCGTACTACGTGCCCAAGACCGCCATACATGAGTGGATTCGAGAGAAGTTGAAAGCTTTGTCCGCCGCCGAGCGTAAGAAATCTGCCGCTATTCGGCTTGTTTAGTCCGAATTAAAGATTGCGGTTTATGCATTCGAGTCGTAGGAGGAGGATTCTGTCGAGGACTCTTTCAGTGACCGTGACGATTCGGATGGGGGTGCGATACTGGAGGAAAGGGCGGAAGGGCGGAGCGTATGGGTGTGGCGCGCCGCGGCCGGAAAGTTAGACGTGGTTACGGTGGCCGTGGCAAGTGGGGGGGGGGGGCTGAACAATAGGGTGGAACCAATTGTGTTGAGATACATCCAAGCAATCAAGGAGCATAATAGGTCGCGTGAGAAGCAAATCAATCGCGTCAACCGGAAGTGGAAGGAGGGGTAATGGGTGATTGGTGCTGTGAAATAAACCCGCGCATGTAGCGCGAAGATATGTGAATTTGCTAGTTCATTTAACAAAGACAAGGCAATCCAAATTGAATCACACTTGTTCTTCATGCTCACATCATATTTGGTGGGGGGGAGGGGGGCAATGCACAACCATATTATGGGTTTGTGTGCTAATTAATTCTCCTCGGCATGCGCATATCCTTATCGTCACGGAATGTTATCAGTATCATCACTACCATCCTGTGCGATCGCTTCCTTGTTACTGTAAGATCCCCGCTTCTTACGCTCAGAACTGGGCACATCCCCATGATGATGAAGATTGGTATGGATAGCTCCCCAATCCTCCTTCAACCGCTTGCCCGGTTGCTTGCTCGTCTCCTTCTTGAACGCTTCTTTTGTGATGGCATGGAGATGCTCTGACCCATGACAAATGTAGTTGAGCAAGTCCCCGTAGCGCTCGATGAACCCCGGCACGTGGCATTGGGGGACATGCATATAAACGGTGGCGTGATCCGAATGGCCTGCAGCGTTGGTGAATGCCTTCACGAATGCCTCGGCAAGTGTCTTCACATGCGATGCCCGGCGCTTATGATCCGACAAGGGTGGCAACTCCTTGGTGGCGAGAGTTTGTATAGGCGTCAATTGTAGATCCCATACATGTTGGAACGACCTCCAAGCCATCTTCGCCTTCTTGACGTCTGCGTTGTTGAGCTTGTGCTTCCCAGCGACGTAGTCAAGCAGCTTCCCATGTGACAATAGCAGCTTGTTGCACTCCTCCCCGATGAAGGACACCTTCCGGTGCCCAATGGAGACCGAATCTTGCTTCTTAGACTGCCTCTTTTTGGATGATACTTTGATCCCATGGTGGCCAACATCCAATCTTGAAGCGCCTCGATGTCCGCTTCGCTCGTCTCGCAATGCCGTTCAGCGGTTTGCCAGTAGAGATGGGCAACAACCCGGAGGTTGATGTGGAGCAAGTCCGGAATGCGGCGGGATGGGTCCATGTGTAGCAACGGGACGTGCATGTACCCTTGGGAGTTGTGTTGCCGCTGCCAAGTGAGCCGGGCGCTGGTTGTGGCGGAGGTTGGCCCATGCTCCCCTTCTTTCGTGACTTTCTTCTTGCAACACGGACATACGTAGTGGCACTTCACCTTCCCCTCAAGCTCCGCGTGCGCCGCTATAACTTGCCACTCGAGAGTCCTCTCGATCATCCCCCGCCGCACAGGGGACTCCCACGGGAGGTGAGAATTGGATGTCCGACTCGTGCAGCAATTGCACCCGCACTCAGCTCCGCATCCGCATCCTCCCCCGGTGGCGTTCAAGTACTTATTGTCGCCCCCCTCGCACATATGCGGTATCACCATTGTCCCATCCGGAAGCTCCACGGCGTCCCTCGCAATCTTGTTTAGCTCGTCGTAGCATTTCCATCCAAGCTCTTTCGCGATATCATACGCATCGTCGCCTTCATACAATAGCGCCGGTATGTGAGCGAGGGGGATGCTGTTGCCGACCCCATCGAGCCTTACCACTTTGACAGCACTCGAGGTTTGCTTGCAGCCTCGGTATGTTTGGGCTGAGTCCGTCGTGCTCTGCAAGAACACCTCGTTCGCGAAGTCGAGGTGCTCCTTCAAGTCCCATATTCTCTTGGCCACGCAACTATGCAAGTTCAAGTGGGCAGCGGTTATGTTCGAGGCTGATCGCGAATGCAATACGCCGTCTTGATAACTGTAGTCCATTCCCGCGTCAAAGTTCAACTCCTCCCGGAACTTCCGGATTTGACGCACGGACATGTTGCTCGACATCTGCGGTGCGGGGAGACCACATGACGGGAGAACGTACGGGACATATGACCCCTTATCCGCGTTAAATTCCTGGCCGGTGAGACGAATTAGGCGCTGCGTCTTTTTATAGCTTATGCGTAGCTTTGACTTAATGTTGATGCCTTTCCTTGCCGACCATAACTCCTTGACGTCCTCCACGGCTCGCTTTAGAGCTCGTTTGCAGCACGGTTGTAGTACTGCCGACGGTGTGTCCGCCTCCTCTCTAGAAATTTCATGTGGCTGTTGTTGCTGACGCTGCTCCTGTTGCTGCTCCTGCTCGGCTGATTGCTGACGCCGTTGCTGAAGCTAGGGCTGCGGTTTCGGCGGCTTTCCCTTATCACCGAAACGCTTTTGCAGCCGACCCGCCACGAATGCTTGTTGCCATCCCCCCTCGGTCACCGAGCTCGCGAGGGGCTTACAATCATTTAACACGTATAACCCTTGCTGCAATCGAGTTGGTGAACGCTTTTGCCATGGCGAGGCGGCGTTCTTTTTTCGCCGAACTCTTTTGACCCATCGCGACGTCGAGTTATTCGTTAAGCTCGACCGCAGCCCGCCTCTGCTTCAATCCGGTGACATGAGTAGCAGCTTGGACTTCGTGCACCTTCCTCTTTAAGCTAGCTACTGTAGCCTTAAGCTGTTTATTATGAGTTATCGCCTCACTAAATTTTCCTTCCACCGCTGAGAACTCTACGTCGCGCTGGCGCTGCACCCTTTCCTCATCATGTGCGTTCGCTAACTATTTTATCTCAGCAACTTTCGCTAAAATGTCCTCCTCGAGCACTTGCCGTGCCGATCATTCCCGCTGCCGTACTGGCCTGCCACTCATGCACTTTTCGCTCGAGGAAACGGATGCGCAAGTCGCTAGCTGCTTCTAGTGAGTTGTCGTTGTTACCGGTGATGGTGTTGTTTCCATGACGTTTGGCTCTTTTGAAGCGCCCGGTTCCCGGAACGCGCTCCGAGTGTTTATTGCTCGATGCGCCAAGGAGTGTTCTTTGCTCGTCACCTTGCTGAACACTAATGTCGACAAGGCCGCGCTTTAGAATACCTTTCCATTGCTGCGGACCCCGCCCAGTCGATTGGTTCCGAGTTCTAGCCCCGGTCGGTGGCGGAGGAGGATGCTCCGCCGCATTCATGATGCCACTTCCGACTCCTCCCTACTTCCCGCCGACTAAATATGTCTCCCCTGCCGCCTTCACCCATGCATTATAATCAGTGGAGTCACACTAGCAGCGGAAAAAATAGTTGGTTACATTCCGACCTCAACGGGAAGAGTACGCCATTGATGGAAGGCTTGGGGTGGGCAGCCGAGCCGCGTGTGCTCCGGGGGGGGGGGGGGGGGGGGGGGGGGTCCATCAATGCGAAGTCAGCAGCCTCTGGCGTCCACGAACAACAAAGGAGCACGCACTACTTCATTCACTATTTAACGGGTGCCGAAATTTGTGGTCGAATGTGCGCCGCGGAAGGCCATTCGTCAATAGATGGAAGGCCATTAGCTACATACCCCTAGCCCATCAGCACTGGTATACGCACAGGTCTACACACTTCCAACAGAGGCATGCAATTTATGATGAAGCGATTCGATGTCCGCGTTCGGGGTTTTTTCGGGACCCCGAAGTACCGATAGGTACTGGTACCAATACCCGCAGGAATCGATTGGTGCCGGTAGTGCACAGAAATTATTTTTTCAAAAGCCCTATGTACATGGCTTTCCCGACAGCCGCTGATTCTGCGGATCGAGCTCTCGGCCCTCTTAGCCCCCTACCGCGCCAGGCGTGGCACGGCTACGGGGTTTCCAGCGCCCACCATGGGGAGGTGGGGGGATGCCGACGGACCTACGAGCGCACCCCTCTCCGGGGCCGCCGCCGCTGCGCCGCCGGCGGGCGCCGGTCTTCCGCAGAATTCTTTTATTAACGTCTTAAAAACACATCACCAAAAGAGAATTGGCGTGCCGAACTCACTATGACTTGGGCGAATCTAGCCAACCTCCACTGTCTTTGAGTTGTCTTTTAAGCTAAGCGTGCTCCGCAAGTGGCAATTTCTTCAGACGCTGACGGTTCATCGGGCCACTCGTGTCGATGGGATGATCCCACCGTCGACTTAAAAGCGGCGAATCCACTAGCGGTAGTAGCTCCGCAAGTCATCGTAGAGTAACTACCGGAAGTTCTCGCGTTGTTTTGCAATATACTTCTCTCCATTGTGAAATTACGCCGGTTGTTCCGCTACCGGCGAGATGTCAATCACGTAAAATTCAGCTTTACGTCCCATGCTGCGGCGCGTCTTGCACATGAACTTTTGAGCCTTGCCAAATGACATAAGTAGACACTCCGGACGTCGATCTTCGATCTGAGTCTCCATTAATGTTCCATCCACAAGGGTGAAAACACGCGTCGTGCCGAGCTATAAAGAGGCTTACTCATCGTCAAGCCATGGTAATCCGAGTACCATATCAACAACGCGTAAATCACGTAAGACGTAAAAAGTCCGTTGAAACTCGTGTCAAGCCATCTCGAAGGTGGTGTCACAAAGTGTCGAAGATGCGTCACACGTTAACAACTGGCAAATCGAACTGGGGTCTTGGCCTCTGTCTTACGAGTCGACAGAGAAAAACGTCTTACGAAGTCTTATGACACGAAGTCAAGAGTCGCACGGCAGTCGACTAAACCAGAAATAAGGTATCTGCCATCATGAGGTTTAACGGTCATCTCGGTTCGAATCAGCGGGCGAGCTTCGGTGAGGTCCGTCAACATGGCGGTATTGAAATTGAAATTGAAATTGTTTACAACATGTACCGTATGCGCCGGTTTTTCACCAAAAGCCGGATGCGTCGGCTGCTGTCTCTGGGCCCTCCCAACTATGCCATACAGGGAACTTACAAGTCAGGGCTAGACCGTTAACCACCTAATCCAACCTCTCCAAGGGTGTTCGGGGGTTTTACTCCCCCCCGGGGAGGGTGCAAGTAGAGGCGAAGGTTGTGTGCATTCAGGGTCGTGCGTGGAGGCAATGTGCGGATGCGCGGCGGGAGGTCGTGCGGGACTTGATGCGGTAGATGTGTAGGAGGTGATGCAGCCATTGGACGGTATGCGTATGGAGTTGTGTAAGAATGCGAGATGTGTCGGGGCGTGCTTTGGAGACGAGTTTATCAGGAGGGTCGGTGCGGGCGGTGAGAAGGGAGGTGAGACTCGTGATGGTGGAGGAGTGCGGTGTACCTGTGCGGCTCATGACGATGGGGAGGATGTCGACCACTGTGCCTGGCCAGTGGTTTCTGATGGCGTTCGCAAGGGGTGTGTATTTGGCACGTATGAGGTCGGCTGTGTGAGAGAGGTTGTTGTCTGTGCAGTACTTCCATTCTCCTATCTGAATCTTTTTTATGGATGCGTAACGTCGGCGACCGTTGGAGTGACCAACGAATCTGGGTTCGAGGATGCGGATGAAGTCAGGTTTGTGTGCAGGGGGACGAAGCAGGGGGGGGAGAATCTCAGGGGGGAGGACGGCGGGGCATGAGGTTAGGGAGTCATGCGAGAGACCTTCGTCAGCAGCAACAAGGCGGGTGGGCATGTGGGTGGGGTGAGGTGGGTGGCAGACAAGTGGGGTGTGGGCAGGGGTGGGGGAATCAAACGATTTTATGGGTTTGTTACCGAAGTCGGCGGTGATGGTTTCCGAGCGTCCTCCGTTGTGGCGTTCCAGTAGGGAGAGTAGGAGTTGCAGAGCGTTGTTGTGTCGGTCCTGTCTTAGACCAGACATAGAGGGGCAGTTACCGGCCATGTGGCCGTTGCTAATGAATTGGCCACATAGGGGGCAGCGCAGGGTGGGGTTGTGAGTAAGTAGGCGGGTGTTGTGGACGCCCCACATGAGATCTTGTTTGTGTGTGAACCTGATATTTGTGAGAGTTGAGTGTTTTTTGTGGTAAGAAAAATCGGCGCCGTCCTTCGCGGCGCGGGCGAGGAGGGCTCCGTGTTTGGTTGTTTGCGA